>NW_020869169.1:523372-525872 GCF_003789085.1 Penaeus vannamei
AGTTTTTTGGTCGAGATCTCTTGGTTCGATGGAAGGTGTGTTCGTCTGGTCCTTTTTGTTCGTTGGCTTATGCGTGTGTGTTTGAGTATTCATGTGTGTTCTATGCATGTCTTGTCGTTCCCGCTTGTGATCGGTGTTGCTGGTCTTAGGGGGTCCGATTGTGCGGGGTGCATATGTTCTCCCTTTCTTTTGGGTGTTGCGTGTGTTGCTGGTGTTAAGTTGTTGTGTTGTGTGGGTTTGGTTTCAGGTTTGGTTAGTTTCGTTCTCCTTTTTGCCTTCTTTCCGTTTTCCTTTTGTTCCCTAGGCTTTTGTGTGCTTTAACTGTCGCTTTCCTTCTCTTCTATGGTTCTCCTCCACTTTCCTCCACCTGGTGTTCGCTGCCACCTCTTCCAGTGCTCACTTTCCTTCATCCCCTGCCCCCTTGTTATTCTCTCATCCTCCGGTTAATTCGAGCTTTCGTCCTTCTCTTCTCCTGATACTCCTCTTCCTTCCTTTCTTCTCGTTCCGTCTTCTGCTTTTTTTCGTTTCTTATCTTTCTTTCTTTCTTTGTGTCCTTTTTTCATTCGCCCTTTGTGTATTTTGGTTGGTTGTTTGGTTTTTTTTTTTCCCCATTTCACCCGACGCTATTGAGATATATAGTTGTTTAAATAAACACGCAGCTTTTTTCAGACCAAAACTACACAACCAAACGAGGCCTCGTTTCTAGGTTATATGGCGCCATTATGTGATTTATTTAAATCAATATTTGGCGAGTGACCGCTTTAAATGTATATTTTAATTAAAGACGTTACGCAGAACTTTATATAACTGAAGGGTTTGGATGAGGAATTTATATGACTGAGGTATGTGTCTATTTAGTGTACATTGGTATTAGTACTATCGGTTATTTGATTTAGCTTTTCCACCCTTTCTTTACTAAATGTTTACTGGGTGTATATTTAACTGTCCGAGGAATAATGATTAATTAATGGGATTTGTCGTGTTGGCATATAGTATAATATTATTGTATTTTATTTATTTATTTATTACTTGATATATATTTATATATTTATTATTATAATATATATATAATATTTTTTATATATATATATATGGATTACTAGTACTATATATATATATATATATATATATATATATATATATATATATATTTGGATATTATCATATATATATTATATTAATATTATATAGTTATTTATATATGGAGTATTATATATTATATATATTATATGTGTGGTGTGTTGTGGGTGTTTTGTGTGTGTGTGGCGTTGTTGGTGTGTGTGTGTGTGGGTGTGTGTGGTGTGTGTGTGTGTGTGTGTGTGTGTGTGTGTGTGGGTGTTTGTGGGGTGTTGTGTGTGTCTTGTGTGTGTGTGTGTGTGTGTGTGTGTGTGTGTGTGTGTGTGTGTGTGTGTGTGTGTGTGTGTGTGTGTGTGTGTATGTTGTGTGTGGTGTGTATGTTATAATATATATTATATATTTATTATATTTATATATATTGTATGTATGTATTGTATGTATGTTATCTATGTGTGTGTCTGTGTGTGTTTGTGTGTGTGTGCGTATTAGATATTGTGTATGCTTTTGCCTGTGTGGGTGCTATATGGTGTAAAATAATTAATAATAATAATATGATAATAATAATAAATAATAAATATTTATTTCAGCAAAAAACATGCATAGATAAAACTGACATATAGGTAGAATTCAAGAAATGAGATATGGGTACAAGCTAAGTATTCACATTTAAACACACCACGCAGATATAAATATATGCAACTATACAAGTGTATAGCAAAGCAAATGGGTAGATCATTTTTAAACGTAAACAGTGGTAATAGATCACATCAGAATTTTGGGATACAAAACTATACATACCCCCCCCCCTCCACCGGGCGAAAAAAATGGCTTTCTCTCTATACCATTCACCCATTATTCTTCCAAATGTAAAATGAGAGAGAAAGAATGAAAAAAAAAACTTTTTTTTTTTTCGTTTTCTTTGTCCTTTCACTCTTTCACCCGAAAGTGTGAGCATGTGAAAGATGGATATAGCGGGGGTTCTGGTGGAGGAGGGGGGTCTAGGAGCACCTTGGAGGTTGTGGTGCGGTGTTGCCAAAGGTTTGTTGGGTTTGCGCTGGTCGGGGTGGTAGTGTGGCGAAGGGGGGGGGGTAGGAGGGATGTGTAACATTTGGAATTCGTAGGGATCGATTTGTATGATTTTTTGAGTTAATATTTTGGGTTATAATTGTCGACTTATGTTTGTGTTTTTTGTTTTGGCCGGTTCCTGTTTTTAGGTTCTTGATTTTTCCTGAGTATTTTCAGTTTTGTTTTGTGTATATTGGTAGTTTGAAAGGTACGTATATTGCACCATCACTTTTTCTGTTTATATTTTTATCTGGCAGCGTTCTACTCACGTCATTGTTTTTTTGTTGTTTTTGTTGGGTGGTGTAGGCGACTACGATTACGAGTCACAAATATCACGTAGTGGTCAGCATGGCAGTTG
>NW_020869169.1:535872-538372 GCF_003789085.1 Penaeus vannamei
AGGATGGCGGGAGAGGGAGGGAGAGGGAGGGAGAGAGGGAGAGGGAGAGGCAAGAGAGAGATGGAAAGAGAGAGAGAGAGAGAACCGTGATGCGCACCTACGTGTCTCTACGGCCAAGACAACGTACACACTAAGGACACTCGGAAGACGTCCCTCCGCCCACGTGTCCCCGAAGCATCCCCGCCGGACACGTGTTTTCATGAGATACACCGGCGATACCAGCGTCACGACCGACAGCGCCCGCGACCCCCCGCCTGTGCCCCGGCCGCCGGTAGCCGCCCCCGGTCCGATGCTCCCGGTAATAAAGCGAGCAATTAGGAGGCTCCGGTATGCTAGGTCACCGCGTGTGTCCGGGGTTTGTGTGTCACCTTCTGTCAGGGCGATGTTGACGTCTCCGTTGACTGTTTTTCCTTCTCTTTTCTGTTTTATTTCCTGGTTTATTCCTTTATTGTTTTTATGTTTTCTTTGATTTGACGATTTCGTCGTATTGCAGTTATTCGTGCTTTGTTTTCATTATTATTTTTATTTCATTTTTGTTTTTATTTTTGTTAGTTTAATTACATCGTTAGTATGGTTATCATTATTATGATTACTAATACTATTACCATTATCATCATTATTGTTATCATTATTATTTTTATTATTGATTATTATTATTTCTATCATCACCATTACTCTTATTATCATTGCTGTTCTTATTGTTGTTATTAGTATTAGTATTAGTATCATTATGAATATTGTTCTTATTGTTATCGTTATCACTGTAATAATCATTATTACTCTTACGTATTATCATTATTATTATTAGCATACCAATTATTTTCTTCTTTCTCTTCTTCTCCCTCTCCCTTCTCAAACCCCCTCCATTCCCTCCATTCCCTCCCTCACATCCTCCCCACCCCCCTTTCACCTTCCCCTTCCTCATCGCAGAGCGGGCTGAACTCGACCCTCACAGACCAGCTTAGACATGCGCTTCCTCGTCTGTCGTAAATCAGAGATGTCTTTAAGATGGTGTCTCTGACGGCATGACCCTCCCCTTCCTCTCCCCATGCCTACCCCCTTCCTGCTCTCCCCCCCCCCTTCTGTCTCCTATCGGCCCGCCTCCCGAGTCAGCGTGGGCTAATTCTGCTGTTTGTTTGTCTCTCGATTTGAAAATATAGGCTTGCATCCACCTACATGCATGCATGCTTGCATACATGCATACATACATACATACATACATACATACATGCACGCATAAATGCATATATATATATATATATATATATATATATATATATATATATATATATATATATATATATATATATATATATATATATATATATATATATATATATATAATATATATATATATATATATATATATATATATATATATATATATATATTATATATATATATATATATATATATATATATATATATATATATATATATATATATATATATATATATATATATATATATATATATATATATATGTATATGTATATATATATATATATATATATATATATATATATATATATATATATATATACATATATATATATATATATATATATATATATATAGTATATATATATATATATATAGTATACACACACACACACGATCTCACCTAACCGCTTATAACCCCCCACCCCCACCCCCACCCCACCCCGACCCGAAGGAGCCTCGGTCCGCCTCGACGCTTTCAGCGCAGATCGCTGAAGCGTCGAAGGGCCGCCGGCGCCCGCGCGCCCGCGACGTGGGAAAGGCGGCGCTGTCTACCTGGGCTCTCATCTCCGCCGGTGCATCTCATTACCATCCGGCCGCGATCGATTTAGCCGGAGAGTTTGCCGCCGAGAAGCGATCTCCGTCGGCGGGAACGGCGTGAGATGATGGCCGGGTTCTCGCGAGTGGCGCGGCAAGGGTTGCAATATGCACCGGAATAATTGCAGGTTCGGGCGGGAATGAGCGAATGGGAGGAGAGGAGGACGAAGGAAGAGAAGGAACAAAGAGAAAAGATAGAAAAAATAGTGGAAAAATTGGCGAGTGTAGTGGAATGGATGGGTGGAGTGGAGGGAGGGGGAGGGAGGAAGGAGAGGGGAGGGAGGGTTGGTAATTAGCGGGTCTGGATTATGATCGTATGATTTAATTGGTAATTATTAAGGCGAGTTTATTCATGTAGTGTGTCTTCATATAAAGCATGAACTGGCGCTAAATTCATCACTCTTTAGATTTATTCTGTCGATATTATTCACAAATTTAGCGCTTTCTGGGCGGCGGGGGAAGGGGGGGAGGGGGCCCAGAGCGAAGATCCGCTAGACCGGTGATGGACGGCCGTGCGCTAATGATCATTTTCGTTAATTTAGATTCATGAATAAAGCATCACGGCGTAATTACATCATTTTTGCGTCTCGGAATGGACCGATTATCGATTTTCACGTTTCAATCGGCGCGATCAATTTCATCTGAGTTATAATCGACCTTTGCTGGAGAAATTCTGGGGTTG
>NW_020869169.1:553372-560872 GCF_003789085.1 Penaeus vannamei
AAAAAGTGTGATTGTCTTACTGATCTGAGTCCAAAACCAGTTGATTTATGCCCTACCAATCTCTCTTTTTATTTATCTTTTCGAAGAATTATTTCACGAATATAAAAAAAGTGTTACGGTTTCCACAACACATTAAAGTTAATTGTGCATCTCCCTCTCCCTGCCCCCTCACTCTTGAGGAGGGGGGAGGGGGGGCAGCACCTTTAGATAGGGAGGGGAGAAGGTACAAAGTGAGAGGGAAGGGCATGAAGCGGGGGGAGAGGGGGGGGGCAACACGGGCAAGGGGGATGCCATCATTAGTCAGGCTAGACGTCGTTAGAAAGTCGTACATGCCCCCTAGCGGAGGGTGAGGCAAGTACTGTCTGGTGTAATAACAAAGTCCGTCCACGCGACAGCTACCGTGGGGAGGGACAGATGGCCGCCTTACCCTTCTTACTTCCCTTCTTGTCTCCATTGTCATGTATGTCGCTGACTTCTTTTTCTTTTTATTATTATTTTTCGTTTTATTTTTTTATTTTTCTTCGCACAGTTATTATCGTTATTATTATTTTCATTGTTATTGTTGTTATTTCTATTATTATTACTAATATTTTCATTATTGTTGTTATTCAATTTCGTCTCTGTTTTATTCTAGGAACTTGTTTTTAGTGGAGTCTTTCCTCCATATTATTTGCATTGTTTTATTTTTGCTTATGTTATTATTATTTTATCGTTATTATTATCATTATTATTATTATTTTGTTACTATTTTCATTGTTATTGTTATTATGATTATTATTGTAATTATTACTATTATTATTGTATGATTATAATTATCATTATCATTATTATTATCATTATTATTTCATTATCATCATCATCATCATCATCATCATCATCATCATCATCATCATTATCATTTCATCATTGTTATTATTGTTTGTTGTATTGTTATTAATTATTATTATTATTGGTATTATTGTTATTATCATTGATTATTGTTATTTTCATCATTATTGTCATCATAGTAATAATTATTAGTACTATTATTATTGTTAATATTATTAGTAGTAGTAGTAATCATTATTGTTGTTATTGCTGTTCTTATTATCATTATAGTAATAGAATTATATTATTATTGTTATCATTACTGTTATCATTAGCAATATTAATAATAATATTATTATTATTGTTCTTATTTCCAACATTATTGTTGTTATTTTCATCATTATTATTATCATTGTTATTGTTGTTTTCATCATCATCATTATTATCACTATTATTATCACTATTATCATTATCATCATGATTATCTTTATGATTATTGCTGCTAAAATTATCATCGTTATCACCATTATCATTATCATTGTATTGCTATTAAAATCAGTATCATTATTGTTATTGCCATTATTATTGTTACTGTTATTGTTATTATTATAACAATGATCATCATTTTTATACTTTTATTATATTTAAATTATCATTGTTATCATTCCATTATCATTATCATTTTAATTCCTATTATCATTTACTGTGTTATAATTGCTGTTTTATCAAATTGATACAGAACAGAACAGACAAGACAGGCAGATAGAGATAGAGACAGAGACAGACACAGACAGAGACAGACAGAGAGAGAGAGTTATTTAAAGACATTTCCGTTCCCTCTATTTCGTCACGATTTTTCTTCACGAAAGTAGAAGCCAATAAAGCGTATAAAATGGAAATGAGAAAATAAGTGAAGTTCAACCAATATCTGTATTTGCACCGCTTATGCAATGATGCTGTGATCTCCAAGTCCACAAGTAAATGTACCCATCTTGGATTCGATTCTTTGTTTATTATGCAATATTGTGATATTTTTTTGAAAATTTACTGATATATCTTTATTTTTTTTCTTCCCGCCGCACCTTCCAGTAATCAATTCTCCCCAGCGTCCGCGCCATCACAGCACCATCCTCGCCATACTTAAGCTGCAGTCCCGAGCAAGCCAGCGCCATCACCATACTGTCTTCATTACCATCACTACGCCATCATTACTGCCACTGCACCTGGCATCATCACCATCGCTACATCACCACTATCGCTACACTCATCATCGTCACTGTCACTACACTCTCATCATCTCCTTCACTACACCGTCATCACCGCCCGCGCCCTCCCGTTCACCCATGCAAATGAGCTTCTCTAAACAAGCCCTTGGCCCTCGCTGTCAAGCCTAACTAGATCTCTTCATATTATTTTCACAAGCCGATTTTTTTCTTTCTCTCTCTCACTCTCACTCGAGCCGGGTCCGATCGCCCTAATTTGAATATTGGGTACTTATTTTTGCGTTTATTTTTTTTTTCTCTCTCTCTCTTTTCAATATCGTATCGAGGCATGATCACGCGATGCCTGACCCGACTGCTGGGATGCTGCTGGATCAGAAATGATTAGTGTCATTTTCGTTTTTTTTCTTTTTTAGGTCTTTTTATCTGCTTTGTCTCGTCTCCCTCTTCTTGTCAACTTTAAGGAACTGTCACTCTTGTCGTTTTTATTTCCCATTGTTCCTTCGCACAGACACAGAATGAAACGAAGGAATGACGCTCCTTTGTGCAACTTCGCATTTTCATCTCCCTTAGAGTCACCCCGAACGCGCCTCCCGGCCTATCTGTCCAGCCTCATTAAGCGCTGTGTCATCCCGTGTCATTCCTCATTTTCGCCCGCCGTCTCTTTATGCCTATCGGCCCTCTCTCCTTCCGTAGGCCTATTTCGACGACGGCCTGTTTTCCAGAGCGTGGCCTTGGAGGCGATGAGACGGGGGAGCGAGAGGCGGCTTCGGTGAGGATCTTGATTGGGTGACCACGCTGCTGAATCCTGATCATATGGTGATTCGATTGAAGAGATGGCGGAGGCTTTTTTATAGAGTGTAGGTGAAAGTTGCTCTCTGCCGAGATTGGTGTTTCGTCTTGGCGCCGGACGCAGGGTAGAGGCAGGGGAGTGCTTGGATGGGGATGCTGCTTCTTCGTCATCTGGTGTGATTGTCGCATCGCGGATTCGCTGGTTCTGTGAAGAGTGCAATTCAGCAAACATTTCGGGAAGAATAAAGTATTTGCAGAAATACTCTCTCTTCCAGGGTATACATATTTTTTCGGGGAAAATCATAATAATTCTAAATATGATATTAATCGTGATACTGAAAATTCCATCAAACTCATTAAAGCGTAGCGCCAGAGGTTGCATAATTATTACAAATCGTTTTAATTAATCACATTAAAATGGATATTAATGCTATTATGAAAATAATCATAAAATAGCCCGACTATTTCATTACATTTATTCAGATAATACTACAAAACACAGCCAAGTCGATTTAAAAAAAAGAAAAGAAAAGTCTTACTGTTCATTAATAAATATCAGGCAAAGAATTAACCTTTGAAAATCTATTAAGATATTATCGTCCTCGGGCTCTTGTCACGTGATCGGGTGAGGTAGCACAGCGGGGCCTCCCTCTGACGTTTAATTATATTTGGTCGTCAGAAACAGCACCTGCAGGAGACTGCCTGCCTGCGAGCCTTCCGGCATTCGTGGCCTGCCCTGGGAAGAGATTTTTCTTTTCATTATTTTTTCTCTGTTTGTCTGTTTTTTGTTCTCTCTCTCTCTCTCTCTCTCTCTCTCTCTCTCTCTCTCTCTCTCTCTCTCTCTCTCTCTCTCTCTCTCTCTCTCTCTCTCTCTCTCTCTCTCTCTCTCTCTTATAATTTGATTATCCCCACCTTCCCCCCTCTAATTTATATGATTAAATAAAGGACGCCATTCATTACATCTTGGATTTCAAGATTTGTCTTGAGAAATTATGGCCGTGGCGTGTTCGTTGTTGGTTTATATTAATATAATGATAACATAACACTATAATTCATTCGTACACAAACCACCCTCCCCTCCATGGTACCCCGCCTCCCCTCCATAGTACCCCCGCCTCCCCTGATGCCCCCCCCTGCCCTCCCAGGTACCCCGCCACCCCCTCTTATACCCACGCCTCCCCCCTGGTACCACCGCCTCCCCCCTCCCACCTCTCCCTGGTACCTCCCCAGGCCTCTGAGCTCGGCGTAACGGAACGGTAAACAGAGGATAATTGCAGTCTTCAAGATGGAAAATAATTTCTAGGAATATTCCGCCAGGCTGTCACTTAGCGTGCAGGCTCGGGCGGCTCGACTCCAGGGCGTGCCTGCTAGACCCCCTCCTCCCCTCTCCTTCCCTCCCACCCATCCTTTCTTCGCTCCCCTCCACCCCTCCTTTCTTCTCTCCCTCTCCCAACCTCTTTTCTCTTCCCTCACTCTTCACAACACCTTTCTTCCCTCCACTATGCTGTTCCTTCCTCCCTCCTCCACCTTTTCCTTGTTCCCCTCCCTCCCACCCCCAGCTCCCTCCCTCCTCCACCCATCTCTCTTCCCCCACCCTCCCATCTTCCCTTCTTTTCCCTCTCCGTGCAGTCCCTCCTTTCTTCGTTCTACCCCCCCCCTCATTTATTCCTCCCCTCTACCCCACCTTTCTCCTCCCTTCCCTCCCCTGCCCCCCCCCCCCGCCCCTGCCCCTGCTCACGCCTGGCTATGCTTGTTATTATCTAAGAACAGGTTTGTTTTGTTGGTGTCTTTGTTTCGTGTTGATTTGGGATTTCGTTTATCTTTTTTTAACGGTCATATTCATCTTATTTCTTTGTTTCATTTTTATGTTATTCACCTGTGTTTAAGGAAAATAGTTTGTCAAATATTTCATATAGTGTACATTTTATTTCATGGTTATTCCGATTATTCTATACATGATCTGTAGCCAGGATATTAGTCCTTTATTTCATTCAGATCTTCCTTGTGCATGATTTTCCATTGCTTCTTCTCGTCTATAATATTTATTTACGAAATGGAGTTTACTTAAGCGTGAGAGTGGAAAACGTGAAACGGATTCGTGGGCGAAACCGTGTCCCGCCATGGACTAAATTTTGCAAGGTCACGCTCAGGACATCACTCTTTATTATAGCTTTAAGTCGTTAACCATTTATCAGCGAAAACGCAGAAATGGTGTGTTTTTCGTTTTTTTTCTCACTTTCGCATTATTTGGTAAGAACGTACGGCACATATATTTGTAATTTCAATCCTCCCCTTTCACCTTATATAGCTTTGGAGCTACGCTTTTCCCGCCATTTTTTCTCTCTTCCTTTCTTTCATCTTCTCCCCACGAAAATTAACGTCCATTTCTCCTATTCCCACCACCTCGTAAGTCCATCGTTCTTTTGTGATTCATAATTAGCTTCCTTCTCCGCCATGATCCCAACAGATAAGAACAGCGGAACCTTTTGTGTGTTCGTGTTAACACCTCCGCGCACAAAGACGTCGGGTTGTTTACACTAAGGTGCGCATGCGTGGATCGAGGATTTAATACTCTCTCTCCGCGGCTTGAAGTGCGATTTGATGCTGCGGCTTTGGGAGGCGCAGGCGTGGATGGCATTAGGGAGTTGTGGGTGTCATCTGCGAGCGGGTGGATGCGCAAAGGGACTCGGATTTTGCTCGGGTAAATTGGGCTGGCTGGGTGGGGGGTAAGGGAGGGGGGGTAAATTGGGCTGGCTAGGGGGGGGTAAATTGGGCTGGCTGGGGTGGGGGGGTAGGGGAGGGTGGCATGATGGATGGTTCGGGGCTTCAGGATCCGAGTTTTGATCGTTCAACCTACTGCGGAGATTTGCAGGCCATGGATATGAACGTGACATTGAATATATATAACACGGATATTTCTGTAGGTCTATGATACATACACATTCATATCTATGTGTGTGTGAGCATATATATGTATGTCTGTGTGTGTGTGTGTGTGTGTTGTGTGTGTGTGTTGTTTGTGTGTGTGTGTGATTGTTTGTGCGTGTGTATGCGTGTATGCATGTGTGTATGTGTGTATGCATGTATATCCACACACATACACGCACACACACACGCACGCATACTCACACACACACACACACACTCACACTCACACACTCTCTCTCTCTCACACACACACACACACACACACACACACACACACACACACACACACAACACACACACACCACACACACACACACACACACACACACACACACACACATACATACACATACACACACACACATACAGATGTATATATATATATATATATATATATATAATATATATATATATATAATATATATATATATAGATAGATAGATAGATAGATAGATAGATAGATAGATATAGATTCACGCGTGCGTGTGTGTGTCTGTGTCTGTGTTTAAACTAATGATAAACCCTTATTCAGAAAATATTTTGGCTGCAGACTCCCTGGCATGTCGTCAGCCATCTGTCTGCTTCTACGGAACAGCGATCGCTTGTCTTCCGGCCGATTGCGATTGACTCGTAATGGACTCTTGATTGATTCGTCTATATTTAGCCTTCCGCCCCCAGTTTGGGAGTTCACGTTCTACGGGATCGGGGATTAGGGGCGCAGAGTACGGGTGTTAGGGAGGCAAGGGGGGGGGGGAGATGTGAATTAACTCACTAATTCACTTAGGCGATTAGTTCACTGAGACCTTTGGTAACGCCTCCCAAGCCCCGTCGCCATGCTGTTCGCGCTAATTAATCTTAGTGAAGAATTTTTTGTAAATCCCGGCATCGACAATGACCTTCGTCGAGATCGGATCATATGGCGTCGGGTCACTGTAGGCTTTGTTTTTATTTTGTTTGCCGATCCCCCTGATGCAGGCTAATAGGCCTATGGCCTCGCTTGGGCTTATCCCTTTTCCCATTCAATATGCATATTAAAAATATTCTGTTTTTCATTTATACTTATAGCAGAAGCCCATTATGCTATTCCGCTTCGCAAAAGTATGGATCGCTATTGTATATGAACAAATAAATAATTTGTACTTATTAAAAATAAAGCAAAAGAATTATTTGTAAAATGTTAAAACAGAATTGGCTGAGATGTAAACACTACTTATTGGTAATAGACGTTCAGTATATTGTAAGATTAATTAATTGAACTAAACTGGGACGGGATTAAAGATGCTCAAGAATATAACCATATGATATTTGAATTTGATATGCAATGATGACTTTCATGCATCATTACTTCGATCAAAAATATATTAGGAATTCACTTCTAGGCCACCACTGATGTTTAGCAAAAATGTAAATTGTAAGATGTGCAGCGATAAGCTTATCCCATAATAAAGTCGGTAAACGGCCTCCTTTCGAAAATAGAAATCTTTGGATGCTAAGGTTTAAAACTGCATTCCTCTTCTTCTGTGGGAAAAGGCGAGTTCTTTTGTCCGAAATATTTATAACTCGCCATTAGTCCATCCGTGCATTGTCTCTGGACCTGCCATGGATGTTCCTGGGGGCCGTTTACCACTGTAATCCCTTAATGATGCATTATTCGACCCGGAGGGAGTGCAGAGGTTAACCCTAACTAAGCCCGGACTGACCTCAGGAACCGCCGGAGCCTCTTTCTTTCATTAATACTCTCCAAAAGACGAAC
>NW_020869169.1:563372-578372 GCF_003789085.1 Penaeus vannamei
TGGTAGAGAGAAGTGCGTGTAATCACCTTTTTCGTGCGCGCATATTCTTCGCCTTTTATTTCCCTCAGAACTACGACAGACCAAATTACAAAAGTGGTAACGACTGGCTCTGCAACTCTGATAAGGCATTTGATAAGAGTCAGACAGCTGACCTTATCTCCGCCGGGCTTGTGACTGTGCGCTAAAGGTCGATATATCAAAGGCACTTGTCTCTTAAATAATGTAAAGACCGCGGTCACTCTGATGCCACGTCCAGCGCACTCGTGTTGGCCGAGCGGGGATTGGCCGGGCGGGACGTCCAGGGGTCAGAGGTCAACACGTGTGACGTATACCTAATTCGGACTCTGATCCCCCCCTCCCCCAGGGACCGACCCGTGGGAAGAGCGGCAACAACTCGAGGAATTGAGACGTTGTTGGTTTGCTTTTCTTTTCCCTTTTAAGGAGAAGCGAATGTTGAAATGCGAGTTGCATGTGGAGTGAATGTGGCTCCTGATATGGCCCAACGGATGGCATCCGGCAGAAGGAGAAGTTAACATTCTCGAGCCGTCTCAGAGTTTGAAAAGGTTTCGAAATGACGCGGATTTGAAGACAGGGAGCAAGAAATTTAAATCTTCTGTAGGTTACCGTCTAACGTCTAACATGCTTATATCACGAGCTCGTAAAATGGAAATTCCTTTCCTTTTTCTCATGAACAACAAAGTTCGAAGGCGTGTTCGTCGAACCCCAAGCGACTAATCCCGCTCGTGCGGATCCAATCATTTCTAATAATAAAAAAAATCTACCTTTCAGCCCTTCCTCACTTCCCATTTCCCTCTCCTACCTTTGGCTCCGCATCACCCACAGGGGCATTTCACCCTTCCTTCCCTCCTCCTCCGCGCTGACGTCATCGGAGTGTTCTGCCGTGATACAGTTCCGCGTGTCAATTTCCCATTTGTCTCCCAGGCAGACGGTGACACACACAAGGGATGAAGAAGGAGCTGGAGAAGGGTAAAGGGGGCAGGGCGGTAGGGGGGGAAGGAGGGAGGAGGAGAGGGGAAGAGGGAAGGAGGGAGGAGGGAGGGTAAGGGAAGGAAGGAGGGAGGGAAAGGGTGAAAGAAAAAGAGGATTGATGTATGGGAAGGAAGACCCTTGGTGGTAGGGAATGGGGTGGAGGGAGGGGATAAGGGGAGGGAGGAAGCAGATGGAGGAACGATGGGAAGAGTTTAGTGGTTAAAAAAAGGGAAAAAATGTATATATGTTTAGGAGGAATATATAACTCGAAAAAGGACAGGTGGGAGAGTAGGTGGAGTAGATAACGAAAAGTAGAGACCCCAAAATCCTCGGAACACTGGATCAAGTAGATCGGGTCGTTAGATATGAAAAGTTATGTTTTACGGAATAGATAGGAACCGTAGATAAGAAACGAAAAAAACAGCATTGATAGAGTTGTTTAGGGAATCTGTATGTAAATGGGAGGATAAGTAGATAGGATGATCAGTAGAAAATGAGAGGGTAGATGAAATATGCATAAGAAATGGGTATTGACAGTATAAAGAGAGGGTGGTAGGAAGACCAAGTAAAACAAAATTAAAGATGCAGTGTGAGAAATTGGTCCAGCCGTGTGTCATCAAGTAATGGATGAAAACTAACTGTCGAAAATATTCCAAGTATTATAAAATATTGGAATCACAACTGTAGGTTTCTTTGTCAGTAAGCCTATGTGTGCATATATTCAGGCTTGGGTATCTATATATATTCATTTATCTGTCTATGTAGATAGAAAGAAAGATATACAGACAGACAGATAAATAGAGAGACACAAATATAGATATATTGATAGATAGATAGATATAAAGATGTAGTTAGTGACATAAACCCTGTATAATCCTAAAATGTCTAACCGTTAGCGTTGAGAGGAAAGCCCGCGCCGGTCGGGTGTTCCCGCGAGGTGGTCTCTCGAGCGTGATGCCCGAGAGAGGCCCGCCCAGCCCCAGCATCCGAGGGACACCTCTAGGCCTCCAGCCCGACATCTCGGCGACGGCCACTAAAATACTCATCACAGTCCTTTTGAATTGCACGAAGGTGGAACGTTTTAATTGGCGGCCCTCAATGTTTTGCACGGCTCGGCCCGGCAATGCCGAGTTGGAATCAACTTTTTTGGCCCGGCGCTCTGACACGCGACACGCCGTTACTCTGTAATTATCTGCCCGAAATATGAGGCCGACGTAAAGTTAGTTAAAGCGGAATGTTGAGTGGCCGGGGTTGTCACTATGTGTAGTATGGAAAACACTGACAAGGGCCTTTTGTCGCCGTCTGCGTCTACGACCGCGACGCTCGGGAAGGACAGGCTTTCATCCCGGCGTGAAAACCGGCTTCGATAGGCAAACGTGAAATACACCCGGGGGGGGGGGGTAACCTACCTTCTTTTTTGCTGAATTTTTACCTACAGTTTCCGTGATCTCCGTTTTTTCTTTCATGTCGGTTTTTCAATCTCCCTGAAATTTCATATGCCTGTTTGAAATACACTTTGGTCGGTCGCTTTTTTCATACGTCGAAAATGCATAATAATTATCCGCCTAATATATGCAATGCGTACTTCATTCTCGGATCCCTTTTTTACGATATAAATGACCCAAACATCCATCTCTGCACAATCCGCTCATAAATCCGGCGATTCCAATGGCGAGTTTAATACCCCAACATCACATGGTTCCCTGTCTTTAGAGGCCTTAGTGCCCCCCCCCCCACGCACCCGCAATACACCTGCTCGGACGTCTGCGGCACCGAGCCATCCCGCCGGTGTTTTTTCAACTGCAACTCGGTTTATGGGCTGCTGTTTCTGCTGCGTCACGTAGGGCGACTTCATTAGCATTTTTCTACAGGTGAAGAGGGGCGCGAGGATATGGGCCCGGGCTTTGGGCTGAACTGTTTGCTTTTACTCATTGCTCATATTGAATCTTTGTAAAGGGTATGTGTGTGTGGCAGAGAGAAGAGAGAGGAGGGGGGAGGAGATAGAGAGGGGGATGGAGAGCGAGGGGGGATAAAAAAAGGTTGAAGACAGAGATAGGGGAGAGAGAGACGGGACGGACGGACGGACGGACAGGAGACAGATGGACGGACGGAGAGGAGAGAGAAAGATGAGAGATATCCCCCTTAAACTTCTTGACACAAACTAGTTATCCCAATAAGACACACCTAGTAATTATCTAAATACTAGACTAAACTCCGGTTTCCCAGAAAGATCATACGTATTGGCTTAAACACAAGACTTCACCAGAAGTGTTGGTCCTCAGCTGTTAGTCTGTGTACACCAAAACATCTCAATCACGATAATTAGCTCAGTCCTTAACTACCGGTTCGGATAGGCCTAAGGACAATCTGCTTCGAGTTAATGAAGATCCTTCTTGATCTATGTCTAGTGTGGAGAATTCTGCCACTTCTTAACTATCATTTATTTTTCTCTCGCCATCCAGGGCTTTTGATGCGTACGTTGGCGGACAGCGAAGTTTTCTGAATAAGATTTGGAGAGCAAATAAAAAATAAATGAATAAGCAAATGTTTGTGTATGACAGATAGAAAGGAATTAATACTGACTGATTTTTTTAGAAGAGATGAACACATTTTCTTCCTGACGTTTTTGTAGACAGTAATCATACACGAACGATAGAGAACGCATACCTCTTCCCCAGCCTGCGTTGCTCCGTCCGTTGACCACTTTCACCTTGACATCATCCCAGACATATCCTTAAACAAACAGCCACTAACAATTAGCTGTCTCAAAGTAGTCCTTCCCACGAGAGACAAGGAGGTAATATCCAACAGCCTAACTAATCACCTAATCGCCCGTTTCTCACCTGCCAACGGACTAACCACCTATCACGGCAGGCTAATTACCCCCGAGACATTCGCGATGCGTCGGTGTCAGGTGCTCTTGTGTCGGGCCGTGTCGGGATGATGACTGTCCTGGGAAACTCTTGTTATAGCGTGGCGGGCGTTAAGATTGGCGGTGGTGGCGGAACATGGCGGAGAAGGAGGGAGGCGAGTGTGGGAATTTGTCGAGAAAGTTGGCTCGACTTCTGTTATTATTGTCAGGGTGATTAGTGTAAGCCTTGTGATGACGGTGGTAATAATTGCAGTAACTATTATTATGAAAATCGACGTAATCTTAGTGATGGTATAAATTAAGAACGAAAAGAATGCTAAAGGTGATCTTAAGATTGATGCGATTGATGATGATAAGAATATAGAGTTAAATGATTATAAGATTATAAAAGATGACACTAAAATAGTAAACTGATGAGAATGGCAGCAGAAGCAAATATTACCTTAATTCTTCAAATGATCATCATAATTGCCAGTATTGTTATTTGTGTCTTGATTATTTTACTGTGCTGGTAATGTTGTTATTATTTCAATATTTGTTTTCTTTTTTGGTGTGGTTATTATCATTATCATCCGTTATATAATACCAGATATCTTAATTATTAATTTCATTACCATCATTATATTGTTGTTATCCTTGTTATTATTATTCATTATCATCATCTCTATCATCATCATCGTTATTGTTGTTATTGAAAATATTTTTACCATTGTTATTATCACTACCATCCCATTATATTACCCTTTTTGTCATGAATTACGTTTATGTTCTTTGTTGTATATTTTGATTCTCTCTCTCTCTCTCTCTCTCTCTCTCTCTCTCTCTCTCTCTCTCTCTCTCTCTCTCTCTCTCTCTCTCTCTCTCTCTCTCTCTCTCTCTCTCTCTCTCTCTCTCTCTCTCTTGCTCTCGCTCTCGCTCTCTCTCTCAGTTTATTTTGCGTCTGCTTTTTCTCTTTCTTCCCCTTTCGTTTTCTTCGAAGATCAAACTCAGCTCCCAAGTATAGCGCTAACGAGGACCCTGTAAGGGTGATTCTGAGCAGCAGCAGTGAAGGAAAGTGCGCCTTACTATAACATCGGTTGTAAAGTTAATGACATTGGGAGGTGTTACGCGTCCATGTGAACGGTGTTATTGGCAGGTTCGTAAACTCAGGACTGTAATTTGTACAAGATCCAATTAAATGGAAATGAATCAGTTCTGGTTTTAGATTAATTACCTAGCGTTGGATGGATAAACTACAGGTAGCAATGTGTTTGGCTGGGATTAATCGGAAGGTCAAATGAGATTCCCGATTTTTTCGTTTTATTTTTTTTATGTCGGAATGTTTCTTTTTTTTATTCGATTGCGGAAAATATTGATTTTGTTTGCCTTTGCTTTTATTTTGCTTTTCTGATTTCGCCGATCGACTTCAGTTGGCGTTTATTGAAGTTTTTATTTTTCTGAAGAAAATATGAAATAAACTGTATTTAATAGTTAATGTTTCGAAGCGATGGGGATCTGTGATGCGTATCGCGAAGAACTGTTCAAACCAACGCCTGTGATGCTCCGAGATAAGTCGAGGCTCATTTATGGAAAGAGGCTTAATGGTTTACTGATCACATGTTCCTCTCCACGATTTGCCTCCAGCCTGCCCCTGCAACCTCTCTCGGGACAAGAACCCTGTCCTTACCCTTGCAACATTGCAACTCTTCTTACTGCGCCTTTAGATAGTATCGTCTCTCTGTACCCCCCCCCCCCCCGACTTCAACTCCGGTGCTCGCTCCCCATGGTTCCCAGGGATTGCAGTTGCACAGTGCAGAAATTTGATATTCTGAAATGGCGATTTTTTTTTCTTTCTCTCTCTCTCTCTCTCTCTCTTCTCTCTCTCTCTCTCTCTCTCTCTCTCTCTCTCTCTCTCTCTCTCTCTCTCTCTCTCTCTCTCTCTCTCTCTATTTGTCTCTCTCTTCCTTACACAGTCCCGTCTCCTCCTCTCTCTCTCTCTCTCTCTCTCTCTCTCTCTCTCTCTCTCTCTCTCTCTCTCTCTCTCTCTCTCTCTCTCTCTCTCTCTCTCTCTCTCTCTCTCTCTCTCATCTCTCTCTCTCTCTCTCTCTCTCTCTCTCTCTCTCTCTCTCTCTCTCTCATTTGTCCTATCTTCCTCACTCAATCCTTGAGATCCCTCCTCCCTCTCTCTAATTTTCTCTGGTTCTCCACCCTTTTCTACGTCTCTTCCGTACTCCCTCCCTCCGTTCCACTCTGTCTCTCTCCATTTCCCCTCCCTTCCTCTCTCTGGCTTCCTCCCTCCCTCCCTATCCTTCTCTATCTCTTCTTTATCTCCCTTCATCACCCTCCTGCCTCTCCTCCCTCTCCGCCCTCCCCTTCCAGGTACGGCGAGAGCATTACCATAGCAGGTTCGGCGCCAGCATGTAATACAGCGTCCCTTCCCGTCTCTAAATAATTGTTGATCGATTCCCATGATTAGGGCCGCTGGGTGATTTGGTCGTTATTTATGGTTAACAACGGTGATGGTCGTGATGTTAGGAGGGAAGGGGGTTGACCCGTGGACCTATTCCCTTCTCCCCCATTCTCGGCGCCTCCCTCCCTCCCCTCTTCTCATGATATCCTCAACAGACAAATAAAAATCTTGCGACTCATCTTGGGTGTGTTACGTGTCTGGCCATATCTTAGTCTCGCTTTTCGCGCTGCCCTCGGGACACTTGTCATCATATACAATGTCTTCATATACATACTGAGCATGCACACGCACGCGCGAACGAGCACACACACACACGCACGCACACACACATACACACACACACACACATATATATATATGTATATATGTGTGTGTATATGTATATATATACATATATATTATATTCTTTCAGCCTTTCAAAATTCGTTTTTGGACATAGGCCTTCCCCATCCTTTTCTGTGTCGTTCCGTCTCCAGCTTTTGAAACTTGTCGAAATCATCTCTACAGCGGATTTTCTGTCGACCTCGATTTGTAGCGTGTCCTCGTGGGGTCCAGTGTGTTTGGCGTGTAGTCCATTTCTTGTCGATTCTCCTCGACACGTGTCCTGCCCAGTTTCATTTTAGTCTACTTATTATCTCTAGGATACCACGCACCTTGGTTTGTTCACGTATCCATTTTGCTTGTGTTTTTTCCCCCTTTCTTTTTACTTTCTAAGTGACAGCACATTTCTTTCGTGAACGCGCGGCATTGATCGCAATTTCAGCAATTGCTTCGTTGTAAGATTTCACGTTTCTGCGCTATATATGACTGTTGGTAGGATGCATTGATCATAGATTCTTCTTTTTTACCACACGACTTATTCTTGTTTTTCAGTACAGAATTGGCTCTTCCGAAAGCCTTCCAGCCCATGGGGATGCGACGCTTCTCTTGTTCCGTTGATGCGGAATTTAACTAGATGAGCTGGACTAGGTAGACGTTATGATTATATATGTAATATTATATATATATATATTATATATATATATATATATATTATATATATATGTGTGTGTGTGTGTGTGTGTGTGTGTGTGTGTGTGTGTGTGTGTGTGTGTGTGTGTGTGTGTGTGTACATATCTATATCTCTCTGTATATGGATACATGTTTGTTTGTTTTTTCATCTATTTATTCAGATATATATCATACATAAATATATATACATATGTATATACACAGACACACGCTCTCTCTCTCACACACACACACAGACACACACACACACACACACAACACACACAACACACACACACACACACACACACCACACACACACACACACACACACACACACACACACACACATATATATATATATTATATATGTGTGTGTGTGTGTGTGTGTGTGTGTGTGTGTGTGTGTGTGTGTGTGTGTGTGTGTGTGTGTGTGTTAATGCTGCTTCTTATAATCCATGCAGTGCGCTGGCCCATCTTATTTTCGCAGCAAGTCGGCGAGCGCGCACAGCCTCGCCGGCCCGACAGGGGGCAGAGCCTCGTGAGCGCCCGGGCGTGAGCTGCGGCCGCCCGCGAATGTGAGGACGTCGCGCTGCTGCATGACGGGGGGAAAAGTCACTTGAAATATGGGGGGGAATTATGATGCCTTATTCCAGACGTGAATTTCGGTTTCCATTAGGTTGGCTGATGTCGGGCCGCGATTTACGATGCATGATTATTGTTTTTGCCCGCGCTTGCATTTGGGTGGGCGTGAATCGGCCCTGGGAAAGCGAGGATCATGACATTTCAGAATCACAACGCAGGCACACACACGCACTCACGCACGCACACGCACGCACTCACGCATGCACTCAGGCCCGCACTCAGCTCTCACCATATATATATATATATATATATATATATATATATATTATATATATATATATATATATGTGTGTGTGTGTGTGTGTGTGTGTGTGTGTGTGTGTTTGTTGTGTGTGTATGTATGTCTAAGTCTATGTCTATATGTACGTGTATGCATGTATATGTATAGATGTATATGTATGTATATGTGTGTGTATGTATACACACACACACACACACACACACACACACATATATATATGCCACACACACACACACACACACACACCACACACACACACACACCACACACACACACACACACACACACACACACACACACACACACACACACACACACACACACACACACACACACACACACACACACACTATATATGCCACACACACACACACACACACACACACACACACACACACACACACACACACACACACACACACACACACACACACACACACACACACACACACACACACACACACACACACACACCACACACACACTCACATATCTATCTATCTATCTGTATATATATATATATATATATATATATATATATATATATATATATATATATATATATATATATATATATATATATATATATACATATATTATGCATATTACAATACAGCGTTACATTCATTAACGTTCATGTATTCACTTACATTATCAGCCACATCGTCAACGTGAAACATCTTCTAACACTAACATTTCTCTTGGTTTCTATGGCAACAGCGTGTGCGTCGATTACCTGTGTCACGTGATGGAGGGGAAACAAGGCCAAGGTAAAGGGAAGGTCAGAGTAACCCAAATGCGATCCGGGCGGGAACAGCTAATCCCTGGGCTTCCCTTTCCCTTTCTCTCTCTCTCTCTCTCTCTCTCTCTCTCTCTCTCTCTCTCTCTCTCTCTCTCTCTCTCTCTCTCTCTCTCTTCTCTCTCTCTCTCTCTCTCTCTCTCTCTCTCTCTCTCTCTCTTCCTTTCTCTCTCTCTCTTCTCTTTCTCTTTCTCTTTCTCTTCTCTCTCTTTCTCTCTCTCTCTCTCTCTCTCTCTCTCTCTCTCTCTCTCTCTCTCTCTCTCTCTCTCTCTCTCTCTCTCTCTCTCTCTTCTCTCTCTCTCTCTCTCTCTCTCTCTCTCTCGGGCTCTCTATCTATCTATCTCTCCTGAATATTCAAATGCATTGTGATTTTTTTCATAATCCTTTGAGTTATTTTCTTGTGTTCTTACAGCCATGCCCATGTTACGCATTTGCATAGGAGTGTCTTTAACATCGTAACGCCCTCATGATTCTTCTGTTTACAAATTGACAAAGCAAGCTTCCAACATCCTACGAATGTTTTATTAAGTGATATATAACGTACACGCTTTGCTGCATGTCAGACGCGCCGTAGACACACTACGAACAAGAGATGGCGATATTGCGAGCCATAATTATTAAAGAATATGCATAAAGCCTACACGAGATGACAGCCTGTCTCGATTAGCCAATAAAGTCTGTTACGAAGTGCCATCATTCGCAGCCCCCTCCCGCTCGCCCCAGTGTTAAATAAGGATAAGAGTGACACGTCCTTCCTGCCGTCATGGCGCTACAAACACCCACCGCTGCGCTTTGGCTGGAGAACGAGCGACAGTTATGAGGAAGGCTTTCATTTTTAACTTATCGTATTTCCTATTTTTGTTTGCTTGAAGGGGTCGCAAGCCACAGAGAGCCCTGCATGTGAGCTGAGGAGTCTTATGAATGGTACTTGCTGACTTGTTCCAAAAAAAGTTGATAGGGGAGTCCTAGTGGTGAGACCGCATGCAGGCTCAGAAACGCGCATGCAGATCGTGAAAGAGAGTGAAACACACGCACATACACATACGCACACATACAGAGTGAGAGAGGGGGGCAGACAAACAGAGACAAAGAGGAACACAAACAGACATACAGTGAGAAAAAGCATATTGTAAAGGAAGAGAGAGAAAGTGAGTGAAAAGATACGAAAATGAGAGAGAGATAGACAGAGGTAAAGAGTGGGGGAAGAAGGCATGCAGTCAGGCAGAAAGAGAGAAAGGAAAAAGGGCAGGGAAGTAGAAGCAGTGAGAGAGAGACAGAGATGGATCCTTATTTCCTTGTTGTTTTCCTCCAGTTATTTCTTTTATCTATTTAATTTTTTTCTACCTTTAGAATCAATTTGCACTCTACCCACACTCATGAAGGCTTTTTGGGTTCTGAAATAAAACTCATGAAGACCGGTTTTACCACGATATATCGACAGTGGAAATTAGCAAGTATTCCGAAAACTAATTTGTTATAATAATAGAGATTAAAACAGTTAAACAATACACTTCTTAGGACTTTGAGTCGCAGCTCCTTTAATCTTGGAAGATTCCCAATTTACTTGAGTTATTTAAACATTATCCTAGGGTAATATATAATATTTGCCTGTGGATGTATATAGATTATACGTATGAATTGGAGCCATCTTTCCATAAATAGGAAGACAATGTAATGGAAACGAAGAAAGGTAGAATGAGAGAAAAACAAAAAAAAAAAGATAAAAAAAGAAGTGGGAAACGAAAGAACAATAGAAGGAAAAAAGAGAAGTATAAGAGAATGGAAAGAACAGAAAAGGAAAGAGGAAAAAAGGACGAAAATAGAACATGAAGGACGCGCGCATGAGATGACAAAAGTAACATACCCTTTTGTCTTCGCTGAAAACACGCTGACGTCATTAAGGTTCGAAGAAAAAAACATTTTTCGGCTGTTTGAATGGAAAACAAGGAAGCGGAAACCTATTTTTTCTTCGTTCACTTTTACTTCGTCTCTCGTCCCTTCTCCATTTTTCTCACATTTTTTCTTTCTCGCCCTTACATATATAAGTAAAAGGCGTGCGTGAAACTGCGAAATGAGGTTTGAAACGAAATCTCAAATTATTGTGGATCAAGAAAACTAATAGAATTCTTCTCGAAGGGAAAGATCGAATGGGGAAAAACTTGGCCCGCTCTGGGGCAATAACTCAAAATCCGAAAAAAAACATCCATAAGCTGCTTGTACCAAAAGTTGTGAGGTAGGCTTATCATTTTTGAAAAATAATTAAAGAGACCAGCGCTATCTATACTCTTACAAAATCTTTCTCTGGTCTATATCCTTTTACTCTAGCCTTCCTTGTTTCTTCTCTCCTCACTACCAAACGCTCCGTTCCTTCGGTGGGCAATATTTAGGTTTTACTCCTCCTTCTTTCTGTTCCCTCTCTCCTCAGTAGATCCCACACCTAGAGCCAAATCCACTAAATTTGTATCTTTCCAAGTCAAGGGTCATACTACCTTTCGCGAGCTGGCTCTTTCTCTCTTTAATCTTTCGAACGCTTGTGGATACTGAAATTTCAGAAAAATTATATTTGTAAAACGCTCTTTTTTTGTGGGTTAAAACTTCTTCTTTTCTTCTAGAAATCTCTCTCTTACTCCTCATTCAATCTACTCCTCTTCACATGGGGCTCGGGGCGGGCCTTTGTATTTGGAATGGGGACTATCGGACCGTAATCCTCTCTCGTGCATCTTGCGTGCGATCGTCCCGTACATAACCCGGATTACACTCTATTACACTTATGGCTTGCTCCAGACCCTGGTGTCTGGCACGTCCTTTCAACTAAGACGCGAACAAAGTCGTGGATACACATTTCTTCTTGTATTCTCCTCACCCGGCTACTCGATCCATTGTATCTATTGGGCACAGTAATGTGGTGGCGCTTCTGAAAACCCATCGCCGAGTATCATCTCTTCACCGCAGCTTCCTACAAGAGGTTTTGCGTCGACGCCATGGGCCGCCATTCTCCCCATGCCAGCTTTGGCCCTCCTTGCGTGCCATAGGGTGGACCACGTTCTCCCCGAACGTGCCATTCATTCCTATGTCGTGCTAATGTCATTCATATCTTTATCTGCGACAACAACTGCACACGTAAAACACACTTTCATTACTTTTATATCTCTAACAAGCATCGAGATAAACTAGTATTCTCTCTATAGTGGTATAGGCCCTTTAATATATATCATCTAAAAACCATTGACCGACGTCCTGACTCGCACACAAATACATACTGTTAATAACAACGAGCATGTCTCTCCAAAATTATTCCTCGTGTGTCGGTCTGCTGGCGGACTGGAGCGCCCCTCTTGTATTTAAATACCGTATCTTCTCAATCCCTGTTTTGTACTATTTACTGACTCGGGGTGTACGGGCTATATCCTTCCACCTTCCTTCAACAACCCTAAACTCTTAGAATAATGAAAAATTTTTAAGAGCTCGGTCGGAGGAGGACAACTTCACATTCAAATAACCACTGCTCCTACCGGTTGACCCCCCCGAGGTCCTGGAGAGCGGGAAATAGGCCAAGCTAGGCGGACCCGAATCATGTGTTGTGGTTTGTTCACCAGGTCTTGTCGACAGAAACTATTTCCGGTTTTTTTAGGACAATATCCCTAATTGGTGGGGACGGGCAGACGTTATACTTAATATTTAATCACTGGCTACTTAAACAGTAGTTTTAAGGAGTAACATATCCCCGGTATGTTTTTTTACATATTCTCTGACCTGTGAATAAACGGGCGTATATTCTAATTGGGTCCGGTTTGCCGAATTGTCGCTATAAACTGTTCATTGTTGGCCGTACGTGTGGTTAATAAAAAATTTATCACACATGAAATCCGTTATGTTGCTTGTGTTTTAAGCAGGATTATTATATGTTCAGTTATAATAACAAATGCGCGTATAGTTATTTATGACCCTAAATGTCTGTATGCTTTCCCTCGCGCGATGGTAATAAAATAATTACATAATCACTGCTTTCACCTGATTTGCTAGAAATTTATATTCGTTTTTACGAGAATAGGTCTCTATGACGGGTAATCTACTATGTCCGAGGATGTCATGATGTTGATAGACAAGTGCTGAGCTTACACGTGTTCCACAGCCCTCTGAAAAATCGATATACCGTATAGTGACACACGCCTCCTTCACTGCACACAGTGAATGTATTACGAGTTTACGTAGACAGAAACTTGCTGGCTCATGTTTAGTAGAACGAGATTTTGAGTCGGGATATGGTGGTAAAGGTGGCTCCATCTCTATGACTCCCGAACTTGTATACGGGATATTCTCCCAAGAAAAGTCCCTCAGGACGCACCAGATTGCATAACCTAGCGAAAAGGAGATCGAGCGAAATTATGGATCATAGGCCCTTGACCTAGTCCTACATAAAATGTAACTGCATGATGTTATACATTTGTGCGTTTGCGTCACTTAGCCGGTTGGGAGGGAGAGACAGGGAGAGAAAAAAAATTGGAATAAGTAGAAGAGGAACCGGAGATACAAAATATCAGACGTGTTTTTTTCTCACGGGTAGGTATAAATGTCGTTGAGCGACTGTTAAAGAGACATTCATTGAGTACAAACACATGTCTTAGTGAGAGAGAAGATTCATTGAGGATGATGTCAAACAGTGCGATGGATTATTAAGGATTACAAAAGCCTATTGAGGTGGAAAAGTAATCTCCGAGCGGAACGAGGAGATAACCGGAAAGAGACAGTTAAGTATGTAATCTCATTAATGTGGTGATCTTAACAAATTTGTTGTGTATGACTTTGGAGATGAGAGAGAGAGAAAGGTATTGGGGGAATGATGTCGTACCCTCTTTCGAGATCATTTTACTTACCCCTGAGACTCCAATGAGAGTCCATACGTGGCGGTTTGTTCTATAGTGCATCTAGTGGAGAAGAGAGAGAGAGAGGAATTGAGAGTGTGCGCGCTGTATTAATGGACCTAGCGCTCCGTGTGGTATGCCTGTGTGCTGTGAGCAGCAGAGACCCCGGAGAAATAGATGAGAAGAGACGAGATGTGAGAGATGAAGGCAGATCGAGAGAGAGAGACGTAAGAGAAGTAAGAGATCGACCGAGAGAGAGGAGACGAGGAGGACTGGAGGAGAAGCGACATACGAAGAGAGAGAGAGGAGAGAAAAAGAGGAAGAGAGACGGAAAGGAGAACGAGAGAAAGAGAAAAAGGAAAGAAGGAAAAGCCCCAGTACCTCCTCCTTGCCAAACACTCACCTATTCTGGGAAAGGCAACAATGTAAATCACCGAAATTGTTGACAAACACCCAAATTGATCGGTCTATTTGAGAACCATCACACACCAAACAGGCAATTAGATCTGTGGAAGAGTAAATATTGAGGGTAAATCCAGGATCCTCCATACACAGAACCCAAGGCAAACTTCACCCTCTCACCCGTCCGCCCTTGTTGGTCGCTTTTTAAAGAATCATTCACCATTTAAATCGAGGGTTGAGGTACGCCAGCCGTCACTAGGTAATTGTGTTTGAATGATCAAGTAACATGCATTATATTTCTAGCTTGAAGATCTAAGTGGAAATATTTACCATTGATAATTAAAGCGGTTCTCATAAATATCTTTCACAGTGGTAGGTGTTTGTCCCGCCATTATGGAGGGAATTTCGTTCAGATTTTATGTTTATTCAAGGATCACAAAAACTTAGTTAGGTCCCGCGTCATGGTGAGAGTATTTTGTTTATATCCATTTTGGTATTCGTGTGGCTCTTGGTCGACCTTGAGAAACCCAATGGGAGAAATATATTAGTGGTTTGGGGATTTCGGTAGAGTTTGTATGCGGGTCTTGCTGTATCTGATTAATTCAGGTTTATGCAGATACTGAAACATGCACACGCACACTCACAAACAGACACACACACACACACACACACACACACACACACACACACACACACACACACACACACACACACACCACACACACACACACACACACACACACACACAAC
>NW_020869169.1:583372-585872 GCF_003789085.1 Penaeus vannamei
CATATGTATGTACATATTTATATGTGTATATATATATATATATAATATATATATATATATATGTATATATATATATATATATATATATATATTATATATATCCATACATAATACATACATATACATACACACATAAATATCGCTCGCTTCGCCTCCTCCAGCTGCCAAGTTTTCTTACTAAGTAACATTACCAGTGCGTACCAGTCTTCGTTGGAGCTTAAATTTAGCCCTATATTGCGACTTTTGTCTTCTGTTTAATGATGACTTTCTCTCTCTCTCTTTCTTTCTCTTTCTCTCTTTCTCTCTCCTCTCCCTCCCTCTCTTCCCCTCCCCCTCCTCCCTCCCTCTTTCTTTCTCTTTTTCACTCCCCAAGCATCTATACTCGGACACACACGCAACGCATCTCTGTATGCGTATATGTACATCCGTACTCGAATATAGGTTCCAAATTTCACTTTCCAGCCTCTGCAGACATTATCATTTCAGTTATTTACTTTCCACGTTCTCCTCCGTATTTTTTTACCCATCCTATTTCTCACCCTTCCTTCCCTTCGTTTTCCCTTCCCTCCCTTCCTCTGCCCCCTGCTGTTTAGCGGTATCCACCCTTCTTGCCATTTGTCCCTCCGAAGCCAAGCATTGTTTGTGTGATCTCTATCAAGCTCGGACTCCCGACACCCTTTCACCTGCCGTTCAGAAAGGACCCGCATCGTGTTGTTGTTGTTTTCTTTCTTCTTGCTTTGCTTCTCTTAATTTCTTTCTTGGTTTCTTTCTTTTTGCGTTTCTTTTGAATTTTATTTGTGGGGTGTTTATGATTATGTGGTTTACCGGTTATTTAGAATTAATGCGTTATTATTGTTGTTTTGATATCATTATCATTATTATCATTATCATTATTATCATAACTATTGTTATTAATATTTTCATTATCATCATTATCATAACCTTTGTTGTTATTATTATTGCTATCATTATTATGATGACTATTATCATTATCATTTCCATGATTACTGTCATTATTATCATTATTATCATCATCGTCATCATCTTCACCATCATCATCATTATCAGCAATGATATTTCAATCACTTTCATTTTTGTTATTAGTATAATCACCATTATGGCATCTATTGTCATTCTTACCTTCGTTAGGATCATTAGTGGATCTAGTAATTCCCTGATTCGATCACCTTTCGCCATTAATTTTACTGATTATTCCATTTTGTCGTTATACCATATTACACTGTTAACCTCTATATATTTATACTGTTATACTGTTATAGTGTTATTGTCCATGACGCTATAGTTGATAGTCAAATCGACCTTAACAACATGTTTTGTATACTTGGGAATAGCATTACAATGATTAAAATATTATTAATGATAATAACAATAATATTAAGGATAATAGAAGTAATAATTATTAGGCTGAGATTAGTAATTGTGATGATGGTAATAATGATTATAGTTATGGTAACAATTATCTTGGTTTGGGTAATAATAATGATAATAGCAGTAATTATAATGATAGTAATAATGATAATGTTAATGATAGTAATAATAATAATAATAATGGTAATAATGACACTAACAACAATAATAAACCGGTAATATTGCTCTGAACAATAGTAATAACACAATAGATTCATAATAACAAAGCATCTCTCACAGGATCGACAAGGCCCAAAACCCAAGACCAATCTCACTCTCATTCATTCCCACAAACGTAAAGTAAAAGTGTGGCAAATGCATCGATTCTGCTGGCCGTGTGCGTCACCTTCCCCCACTTTCACTCTCCTATACGCACACACGTACACACAAGCCTCGTCGGTGCGTCCATCTGTTGTGTGTGTGTCTGCCCCCCCCCCTTCCCCGCCCCTCCTCCCCATCCCACGGTCTAGCCTAACCCCACCCCACCCCCCCTCCCCTGCCGCCCCACTGACTCCGGGTAGATGGGTAGATAATGGTAGATTAATGCGTTTTCTCCCTGATATTCGCTTGTATTTTGGGACTTAGCTGCTCTTGGGTGCTTTGTTTTGGTGTTTGTTTGGTGACTGTGTTGTTTGGTTGTTATCTCGTTTTTTCATTTATTTATTATTGTTTCGGTGCTATTGGTGATATAACTTGTTTTAGCATGTTTTATTCATTAGGATGTGTGTTAATGTCATTGATGGATGCTTGAATGTCAACCACTTCTATGTGTGTATGTGTATGTTAGTTTATTCTGTATGTTTTTTGTTTGTATGTTACCCTGCATGTGAATATTATTTTTATAAAGGCTGTTTGCATGTAGGTGTCTCTATATGTGTGTCTGTGTTTTTGTAAATGTATGTATATGTGGTAGTGCTATGGGAAGAAGGGGGGGGGGGTACGTGTGTGATCGAACTTTTGTGTTGATATCTGTTAGGAAATACTTTTTAAAATGATTTCTCATTTTTCATTTTCTCAAATATTTTTCTACGCCAATCTTAATTATAGTTCCAGTAAATATTTCTTTTAGATT
>NW_020869169.1:590872-593372 GCF_003789085.1 Penaeus vannamei
GGCGACACGGTGAGTTTGCGTGCGGGAGAAGCTTCGTGTCTCACGCTTGCATGGATTCTCCTCGCTGTTTGCAACATGGGTTTGCAGAGCCAGGATGATTCAAGGCTATTAAGTAGCCCCGTGTATGGTCAGAGGAGAGAGAGAGTAATAACAATGATTTCTAAAACCTCCATTTTCTGAAAACATGAGGAAGGAATGTTTCACGCTTCATGTGAGACGCAGACCTGGACGCGGCTTCGCGGACGCGGCGGCGAACGCCATAAGGCCCCGCTCGCCGCCGGACTTGGCTCGCCTCGCCCATTTGCATGTTACGGGTGTTGGGCGGAGTGACGGACGCCGGGAGGAGCGCGCGGGGGGAGACGCATGGAAGTTATCGGGGCGTTTTCTGTGATAATTGTCTATTTATGGAAGGATATTCGTGCGGCTTTCAAAGGCGCGGAATGTTACTTCGAAAATTAAATGGTGTTTCTTTCCCTTTGATTTCTTCCTCTTTCTATTATTCATTTATTTGTTTAATTTATCTATTTTCTAGCTTCGGTTTCTTCAGTACAGTAAGACTTTAGGTAACGGCTCATCTTGTGGAAACGAATGTTTTGATGGAATTTCATACTGTCTCTGTCTGTCTGTTTATCTATATCTATCTGTCTACCTTTCTTTCTATTTGTCAATGTATCTACCTTTTGCGGACATATAGAAAAAGTCCGACACAGAAGCCGGAGAAACAACACCTCCTATCATTTAATCAGACCGAGACGCCAGACAGCCGGAATCAGAGATTAATTATCCATCTCTTAATGATTCCCCACCTTCCTTTTTTTCTTAATAACCGCTAATGATATGAGAACGCAACTTGCTCGGAATGTCTCGGAAAATTCAGCAAGAAATTTTGATTGCGATTAATCGGCGAGATAAGCATGCAAGGGACGTGTAGGCTGGAGGACGTCGGCTCCTCCGGCGTGACTGGGATGCCGGCGAGATACGGCCGGCCCGCCATCACGCCATGACGGCATACCGCGCCTGCCTCGCCGTCCGGAGACTAATATTAACATTGTCTTTCACTTGGGAGGAAGTCGGCGCCGACTTACCGGGAGACTCGCAGGGCATCGCGATCGAGGAGGAGGAGGAGGAGAAGGGGAAAACGAAGACGAAGAAGAAAAAGAAGGAGAAAAAAGTAAGGAGTGGTAGTAGTAGTAGGCTTTGATGCTTGGTTTGTTTATTTATTTTTGCGTTCTGCAGAGAGCCGGGGCCATCGCAGCCCGACGGGGAGGGCCGCTGAGCGAGGATGACAGTTGAAAAGAAGGAAAAACAGCCGCGGCGCATTCATTCAGCAGTGGCTACGCGGGCGTCTGTCGGGCCGTCGCCTTGCCGAGAATGACTAATGACGCACTTATCGTCTTGATCGGGGCTTATCGCAGGATCTCTGCGATCGGGAGAAAAGGATCCCATAATGAAAACTTCTTGTTGAAAGCTTCTTAAAAAAAAAGAAAAAAAAATATGCGAAGTCAGGGATGCTAGGATAAGGAAGGGGGTAGTGGGGTGGGGGAGGGGAAGGGGGGTGGGTCAGTGCCCAAATATCGGCCCTTTTGTTGGAATGTCTGTTAATGTGGCCGCATTAGCGATTGTGTTTATCGTTCGTGGCCAGTAATTATAAACGTATCAAGAGAGGAAGCCTTGTGTACGCTCGCGCAAGGAATTCGTGGTCTTATCGTGGGACAAGTAAAACGTGTTTGCGCGAACGGCATAAATAGTTGGTGTAGAAATAAATAAAATTCCTTTTTTTCATTTATTTATTTTTATTTTATTTCTTTTTTTGTGAGGGGGGGATACATAGATACATATTTCTATTTTATTTGTGTACATATCGGATTTTGCGTGATTCTCTCTCTCTCTCTATCTATCTATCTATCTATCTATCTATCTATCTGCTACCTTCCTCTCCTAACTCACTCACTCACTCTCTCTCTCTCTCTCTCTCTCTCTCTCTCTCTCTCTCTCTCTCTCTCTCTCTCTCTCTCTCTCTCTCTCTCTCTCTCTCTCTCTCTCTCTCTCTCTCTCTCTCTCTCTCCCCCTTTAACCCTTCCTCCCTCCCTCCCTCGCCCCCTTCCACAGATCCTTCGGAAGCACCTGCTTTGTTATTCAAATCGGATAACGAAATAGTTCACATAGGCCTAATTTTACCGCAACACGATATTCGTTTTATCGAGACTATGATCTAGAGACGTCTGAAGAGATGAGGAATTTCCAAACAGAAATTAGCAATAGCGAAGGAACTCGCCCAAAAAAGGAAATGTTCCGCGTCAGACGGTGAATGCAGGACAGCTGTTTATTGGTACTGCTATGGCTATCTTGTTATATAGAAATGTGCGAGTGAATATATATATATATATATATATATATATAATATATATATATATATTATATATATATATATGTATATACATATGTGTGTGTGTGTGTGTGTGTGTGTGTGTGTGTGTGTGTGTGTTGTGTGTGTGTGTGT
>NW_020869169.1:598372-615872 GCF_003789085.1 Penaeus vannamei
ACAAGAGCGCTCTTTGGGGCTCGCGTCGGTGCTTAAATTACGGAGCGTCCCCGGCGAGCCTAATTCTGTCTGCGTCAGGGGCGGGTCGCCTGATTGTTATGGATCTCCTGACGGTAACGATCAGAGCCTCGTCCGCGTCCTGAGCCACGACCAGCGGAGGCCGTTACACGAGCTCGCGCCACGGAACGAATGAAAGCACCTAAGTGACGTGGCGATAAATGGATAAATAGATAAAACACGTATTTTACGGGCACGAAGACCAGCAACATCTCCCGACTCATCCGGACCACACAGAGAATTAAGTTATCAGAGCGGCGCGGTCTTGATCCCGGCGCGGCTGGGGCGGCCGGCCGGGATCGTGAGGGACGTGGAAGCGGGATGGCGCGCGGGGACGGCTGCATGACTGATGGTTATATTTTATCACTGCAACCGTTCATTTGCTAGATTTATATCATTTTACGTTTTTGCTATTACGCTGCAGTTGTTAATGGTGTCATTATTGTTTCCTTTAGCTATATTTATGGTTTGATGCATGGACGGACAAGCTGAGCGAATTAAATGGAAACTGGCAAATACAAAAGAGTGAAAATAGAAAAGCGCTGTTAGCATTTGACCTACTGTGTACTCGAAGTGGGAGATGGTACTGACGGCAAAAGATATAATACTTGTAATGTTGGCGATGTTATGCTTTAGAATGAGGGAGTATCTTGTGTAAGCAGTTAAAGCGGTGTCAGCATTAGGTGTGGTGTCAGAAGCCACATTGCCAAGCCCGAATTAGCAGATGCGATGGGAACGGCGAAGTTGGCATCAGGTATGGGGAGTGCTACCCTGGACACCCACAGTGACACAGGCCTCCCGTGCGATGGACCCAGGGAAGGGTGAGGGTGGGGAAGAGGATGGGGGGAGGGGACCAGGGGGAGAGGAGGAGGAAGACCCCGAGATAAGCGAAGGAAATTCGACCACCGGAGATGATGGCGAGGCGGCGCTCTGCAACACAGCGTTTCGTCTCGGTCGTTTTCCATCGCGCAGGATCGGCCTCTTCGCCACCAGGGTCGCTGCGCCGTTCCTTCGGGCCTTCCTGTCGTCCTTCCCTGTCACGTGGGACTCATTTGTCTCAAGGAACACCCCAGTACTTGGGGCACGCGCGTGACACGTCCCTGTTTTCCGAGACAGAACCATAACTCTACTATCTACTCTGCAACGCGCTAGCAAAAATGCAGTTGAAGTGTGCAACCTCATCTCAGCCTTGAACTCCGGCAGCCGCACACACACGCACGCGTACACACACATACAGACACGACACATATACGCACACGTTCCTTCCATCTGCCCTACGCCTCGTGTTAACGGCTAGAATATACTCCATATACTTTCGACTACTATCTAGTGAACCGATTGTAGGTGAAATATTGGGAATTAACAGCAGTTTATGCCTCCTGGGTGTCCATTGCGAAAAGAGATGTTCATTTGTTTCATGTTTTTATCTGGCGGTATCATCTCCGGAGCGGGCCGGCCCACACAGGCCCTTCTGCCGCCACGTCCGCACCGCCTCTACGGCTCCGACTCTCGCGCAAGAGCCGCTGCTTGCCGGCCTCGCCCAGACACTCCTTTTCTGGAGGATTTCCCCTTCATGTCGCATCAAGGAGGAAGACCTTTGAGAAGCGAGGCTTGGGACCTCGCAGGAAGTGAGGCTAAACGGGGGTCCTGGGCGTCTGTTCATGTAAGATTGTCCTTGGGCGAAGCAGGAAGCTACGGTCGACATATCAACCTAATCCACGAAGGATTATCGACCATGTGGACGGTGCAATCAAAGCACGTTCTCTCTACCCGCCGTGCGAGTTCTGTAGCACCGCCTCCGTACTAAAACTCAGGAAATTTGCCATTCATCATTATTTTTATTCCAGACCCGCAAATCATCAACATTTCCAACAATCTATATTAGAGCCGCAGCTCCCATTGTTCCTCGCCGCCAGAGAATGAAGTCATCGAGGCTGGCGACGTTCAGCGCGGCCCTGGATCCGCCCCACCTTCCATTTTGTCCACGTAGCATCGCGCGCGACGCTCGGCTCTGCACCTACAAATTGAGACTCGGCTGCGGCGTATCCTGCACACGACTCGCGCTGCACGTCTTGCCACAGGAGTTCGTCGCGGCCTCTTGCACTGCACCTTTGCAATATCGCCTCTTACTCTCGCTGTGTCGAGTATAGCTTTTGTGTAGTTGTGCGTCCCGTTACCATACTTGGAAGTAGTAATGTGAAAGCATTATGGTCCTTTTCAGGGATATACTGTTTCGCGTTATACTCCTTAACGCACCGCGATTCAGGATCACAAAACTCCTCGCTGTGTTTGAACTCACCAGCTAAGGGTCGCTCTGACCATAACACTATATCCAACCACTCTCCCCTTAATATAGGCCTCAGTGTAACCAGACCCTCCAGACCTCCAATCTCTCAAGGTCACAGTGTACCTTGCTCAGTGTACCTGCCCCCACCCCCCTTCCCTTCCTTGGCCCTCGCAGTGTAACTCAGCAGGAGTGTAACAGCGGCCCGACTGGTCATGCCAGCGACACCACAGGCCGGTTACCTGCGCGGTGACGCCTGGGGTGTGGGAGATAATTGAGTCATTGAGGGTGAGTCGGTGAGTGGGCGGCTGGGCGGGTGAGTAGGCGGCTGGGTGGGCGAGTGGAAGGTCTTCCCGGCCTGGAAGCGAGAGCGAATCGACGAAGGCGGCCTGGAATGCCTGCCATTGTTTGGGGGAGGTTTTCCAGCGCGTCCATTACGTCGTCATGGGCGATTTGGACTGTCAGGCGTCAACAAAACACGGTCAGGGTGCGAGCGAAGGCGAAAAAAGACGGAAAAATACGCGCTCGGTCGGGGGGAGGCCGGAGACTGTTACGGTTCGTATGTTACGGTTCGTAAGCCGCTTCGAGATACTTGCAGAGGCTTTTTCTCCTTCCGCCCGGTCGAGAAGACGCTAATATCTCGGCTTTGCTGCGCCAAATAATCCTTCGAGAGTGGAATCCTTCGCCTCGGCGCTCTCTCTGTATCCGTGTTGGAGGATATCGCCTCAGGATCGCCATTACCGACCTTTATATTAATGTACATTATTACTGGAAATATGTTTCTCTTCCAGTGTGTGTGCGTGTGTGTGTGTATGTGAGTGAGAGAGAGAGAGAGAGCGTGTGTGTTTGTTCTTAAATGCGTATAAGAGTGATGACTTGACAGCGTACATGTCCCAACCTTTCAAGAATGTGAAACATGAATGAGATTAGTCATTCGTCTAAGCCGTTTAAAAAGTAGAGCATAATTGCAAGTGAATATGCAAACCAAGTTATCATTAAAGAAAACAGTAAACACAAGACAAAATATTTGCGGATGTGTTTGTTGAAACTTGTGCATGCGTGAGTGTTGGAATAAGTGCATGCCTGCGTGCGTTGACTCGACCTTGTTTACATGCGTGTACACGAAAGAGACATAGCTGCACCGCACAGCCAGCGCGAACGCACACAAACAGTCTCGCAGCGAGGGAAGGACAAAGGCAGTTAGTATGCACGTGACGGCCAGACACGCAAACGTCCGCCTTCATGCCATCATGCCTTTATCTTTGGCATACCTCGAATGACACGAGGGATCCGTGTGCACGCCAACCGGGGCCGGCCACGACTTAGGCGCCCCTTCCTTTTCGTCATTTATTTTTATTGTTCCTTTTCATTATTCCATGTACTCGTTTGTTGTGGTGTTATTATTTTATCATTATTACGATTATTTCCATTACTGCAGTTGTCGTTATTTCGTTTTTTCCCTTATTGCTGCTGCTCGTGGTGCTGCTGCAGATGATGATGCTGCTTCTTTCTCCTCTTTTCTTCCTACTCTTCCCTTCCACCCTTCTTCCTTTCACATTATTATCTTCCATTCGCCATTCCCCTTCTCCCTCACCCTCTTCTTCAATTCCCTCCATACTTATCTCTCATATTCTTCCTCCCTCCATCTCTCCCTCCATGCTTCACTCTCTCGTTCACCCACCCTTCTTCCCTCATTCTTTCCATCCTTTATTTTCTCAGTCATCCTGCCTCGTCTTTCATCCCCTCCTCCTTCACCCCCCACCCTCTCTCTCTCTCTCTCTCTCTCTCTCTCTCTCTCTCTCTCTCTCTCTCTCTCTCTCTCTCTCTTCTCTCTCTCTCTCTCTCTCTCTCTCTCTCCCCTCCCCCCTCTCTCCCCTCTCCTCCCCCCTCTCCATCCCCCCCTCTCCATCCCCCCCTCTCCCTCCCCCCCTCCCTCCCCCCCTCCCTCCCCTCTCCCTCCCTCCCCTCTCCCTCCCTCCTCTCCCTCTCCCCTCTCCCTCCTCCCCTCTCCCTCCTCCCTCTCCCTCCTCCCCTCTCCCTCCTCCCCTCTCCCTCCCCCCTCTCCTCCTCCCTCCCTCCCTCCCTCTCCCTCCTCTCCCCTCTCCCCCTCCCCCTCCCTCCTCCCCCTCTCCCCTCTCCCCTCCCTCCTCTCTCCTCTCCTATCCTCCTTCCCTCCTCTTCCTATCCTCCTTCCTCTCCTCTTCCTAATCTCCTCTTCCTATCCTCCTTTCCCTCCTCTCCTCTTCTATCTCCTTTCCCTCCTCTCCTCTTCCTATACTCCTTTCCCTCCTCTCCTCTTCTTACTCTCCTCTCCCTCCTCGCCTCTCCTCCCTCTCTCTTTGCCACTCCGTCCCTCCCACTCTTTCTTTCCTTGGTAAGCCCTCTTTTTATAACTCACTTCCTACTCCCAACCCTGCCCCCTCCCCCTCTCTTTCCTTTCCTCTCTCCATCTCTCTCTCTCGCTCCCTCCCTCCTTCGCATGTCCCCCATCCTTTGCGTGATGTTTGCCGGCCTCTTCTACGTGCGTTTTGCTGTTCTTTTCATTCATGCGTGACTGCATTGTCTCAGCCGGTGGAGAATGTGCATTTTGGGCTATGGTTATTGTTGTTTAATAGGATTTTTGTATTTCAAAAGAAAAACGATTTTAGAAATATATACTTTGCATTTTTAGGTGAAAATTCGTCTATTGACCCTTAGTAACGACTTGTTATTAGATCGAAATATTCTTTGAATTTGGAGAAATACAAACAAACACACATATATTTATACATATATACATATGTACATATATACATATATACATATATACCTATACACATTTATACATATATGCATATATGCATATATATATATATATATATATATATATATATATATATATATATATATATATATATATATATATATATATATATATATATATATATATATATATATATATATATATATACATTATATATATATATATATATATATATATATATATATATATATATATATATATATATATATATATATTATATATATATATATATATATATATATATAATATATATATATATATAATGTATATATATATATATATATATATATATATATATATATATATATATATATATATATATATATATATATATATATATATATATATATAATATCTATATATGTATGTGCATACATGTGTGTGTGTGTGTACAGATAGATAGATAAATGGATAGATATATATGTATATATATACATCTATACAGGTATGTATACATCCATACTTGTGTACAAACGAAGTCCGTCTGCCCAGAAACACACGCGCGCTAATATCTGGCGAGGGTCCGAGATCACAAATTAGAAGCTTTGAATTTATACGTCTTTAGTTAACTGTTTATTTTTATTTATCTTTTGATATTCGTTGATAGTGATAATGACCAGAAATTATCCCATATACAGGCGATACAGCCTTCGTGCCTCCGCCAGAGTGAAGTATTAACGTTAAACTCTTCACAATGGCTACCCCTAACCTCAAATTACTGTCAATAAATTAAAAGAACTTATTTGATATTAGAATCATTTACTTCAGGTTGCGCCTCGTCTTGTGCTTCAACTACCGGCGAGCGGCAGAGTTGAAGCCGAGAAACGTAAATGTAATTATGCCATTTAAAGATATAAACGTAAGCCGCCGCAGTTGTTGTGTTCGTATCTAAAACCGACTGATCTCCCGAGGTGGCCTTTTGATAACTCAAGGACAGATGAATAAAGACAATGCAGATAAGCCCTGATAGAAGACGGTTAATGACAGTCGAAAGACAGATAGTACTATTTACTCCTTGAGAAAAAAATCCGAACGACTAGATATACAAAAGCACTAGTGCAGCAAATGTCTGCCCCTGTAGTTTTTTTCTGCTTGCCGCCGCCAACGCGAGGCACGTACCGAGACCTTTTTCCCTCCGTGTGGTCCGGCGCGCATTCAAAACAACGCGTTTGAAACCTCCTGCCCTCCCGCTCGCTCTCCTCCCAGTCGTAGCTCCATGAGTTATGAGTTTATTTTCAATCATGGGTGAGAGAGAAGGAAAAGGAATTTGCATTGATTTAAGGTGATAGAGGATGACGTCCAGTGACTAGTGAGAATGATTTATACTTGACGCAGGTAAAAACTCTGGCTTGGACGCCTGCGACCTCTCTTGGCGGGTGTCCTCGTCTCCGGGATGCTGTGATGCTGCGGCCGAAGATGGGATGAAAATAGGTGGTGACGAGATGAACGCCTCGAGGAACCAATGAGTAAAAGTACTATAACAAAGCTATGGTGAACAATAGCCACCAATTACTGTCTCAGTGAAGAACCGAGAGGCAGCATTGTAGGCAGACACGGCGTTGCGGATTGTCCAGATGGAGCATGCAAGCATAATGGCAGAAGCATAATAGCATCAGCTGGACCACCGTAGCAAACGTGTCGTCTTGATAGGTGAAGGCCGCACATAGTTAGCTTGTTTATACCTGTATTGTAGCGTAGTTCCTGCTCCCCGGGAGGTACCGGGTGAGAGGAGGCGTCTTGCGTAATTGCTTTTGTGTGTACGCGAATGGAGTGTGTGTGTGTGTCTGTGCGTGTGTGTGTCTGTGTGTGTGTGTGTGAGTGAGTGAGCGTTTGATGTATTTGCAACCCATTATCACGTACGTTATCATTTAAGAATATTTGCCACTATCGGCGATATCAACTAAACATTCCGTTCTCTACGTATTTCAGTGACTGTGTTAGGGTGGCAGATCGCGTGTCAGAGACATGTGGTAGCCCACATGCACACAGCACATCCATGACCCTTCTCGCTCCATGATTTGCCATGCTCCTTTGGCAAGCCATAGAACTTGGTGCTATTACGACTCATTTGTTTCGACTCTCCCCTTTGCCCCTTTCGCCAGTATTGTCTATTACGACTCTGCTTGATTCTAAAGGAAGAGAAGAAGGCAGACGATAATGGCATATTATCCGAAGCTAGCCTCTGCGGATATCCTTTTTTTCCGCGCCGCCCTCGTATTTCACGTTTAGTTTCGGATTAGTAGCAAGTGGGTGCACGCCATTGACTGGGCCCTCCCCGTCTCCTCCCCTTCGATGCAATATTTACTGTCGATATTTACTATGCGACGAAAGTGCCTGCGTTAAAGTACGTCGGAACACAAGTTTATGACCTAATTGTCCCAGTGTTCGATCTCCCATTACATCACTGATAACATCGTGATCGGTGGACCTGTTGACATCTGTGCTTTATAAGCTCTTTCGAATGACCTTTGGGGCTGCGGCGGGGCGTTATATATTTGTCGGAGTGTGTGGCCCGGGGTGGGCGTGGGGGTGTGGGGGTGTTAGCTGGTGTTGGAGTGGGGAGAGAAAAGGCAGTCACTTGCGAATCTGTTGTTGTTTTTTCCCGAAGTTTTCTGCTTTCATTTTTTTTTTTTTTTTTGTTTTGTTTTTTCTAAAATGTATTATTCTTGACTTTTTTATGAAATATAACCTCTCTGCCTTCCTATGATCATTTAATATCCCTTTTGCATTTATCTTCTTCGTTATTACAGTTTTTCCCTTCCCCTTATCATCCAACCCCTCTTCTTCATTTTCCTTTTCATCATTTCCAACGACAGTGTCTGCGTGACGATAGGGGTAATCTTACCGAATGATAAGAATCACATTGATAATTACCGCCTCGGGGAAAGCGATAACATCAGCTGAGAAATGTGAGTAGTAGCAATAAATGAAAAAAATTGTAAATGATATCTCTTTCCTCTCCCCCCCCCCCCCTCACACTCTTTCTTTTTCGACGCTCCTCCCCGTGGTCTTCCTTCTCCCCTCTCCTTTTTTCATTGGGTTTTCCTGTCCTTTTTCCTAATCCATTCTTTCTTATCTCCTCGTCCTCCTGTTCGCTCTTCCCTTCCTCCTCGTTCTTCTTCTTCTTTTCCATCTTCATCTTTTTCCCCCCTTCTTCCTATCTTCTCCTCTCCATGCTTCTTCTACTTCTTTTTGTTCTTCTTTTTCTTCTTCTACTTCTACTTCTTCTCTCCCTACTACTCCTCTTTCTTCGTCTCCTCCTCCTCCTCCTTCCTCCTCTCCCCTCTCCCTTCCCTCCTCCTCCCCCCTCCCTCCTCCTCCGTTCCTCCTCCTTCCCCTCCCCCCTCTCCTCCTCCATCTTCCTCCTCAGCCAATGTACCTGGTGGGGGGGGGGTGGGGGGTGAGGCTCGTCTGCCCGGCGGGGCTCGGGTCTCTGCTGAGCACTGCTAAGCTCGGACCGACCAGCCCTGCAATTACTGCTTAATCTGTTGTGTCGTCCACCTGACCCCTTCTGGTCGCCAGCAGACGTGCTGCCCCTTTGCTCTGGCCCATTCCGTGTCTCTTTTCTGTTCTTTTCTTCTTTATCCTTTTCCTCTTTATCTTTCAGTATCTTTTTCGCAGTCCACCTCCTCCTCATCCTCATCGTCTTCCATATCATCATCGCATCTGTTATGTCTTCCTCCCCCACCCTTTTTCTCCATTCTCCTCTTCCCTTTCTCTTTCGCCTATTACCTTTATCCCCCCACCTTATACCCACCTTCCCCCACCCCGCCTTATACCCACCTTCCCCCACCCCGCCTTATACCCACCTTCCCCCACCCCCTTATACCCACTTCCCCACCTTATACTTTCCCCCCAACGTTTCTGCTTGTACCTGCCTTTTTTTAGACCTTCGCCTGCCAGCAAGTGCTCATGCTTTGGGAGGTCGCATTCTTCAGTTTTTTTTTTTTCTTTTCTTTTTATTCGTCGCTACTAAATATCGGTTTCGTAATGATTATGATATCTGGTGCATCGGGTTCATCGCAGGGATATCGTGGTCATTAGATGATATAATATGTTGCGATCATTATCATCATTACGGCCTTTACCGCTCTTCATATTACTACTGTGGCTGTCGCTGTTATTATCACTCGCCTTGCCCCCTTTTTTGGGGTGGGTTATTCTTTATTATTCTTTATCATCCTTTCTCTGTTCTTTGGTTCGTTGTTATTTTAGGTCCGGCCGCCGTGTCTTCCTGCGATGCTATCCTTTTCCTATTTCATTGTTCCTTGTTCGGTTGTTATTGAGTTTTTTCATTACTTTTGTTCTTATTGCCACCATCGTAAAGTTGATGGTGATGATGGTAATAGTAAGGATACTGATATTTATGATAATGATCATTATTGTTCTTATTCATATTCGTAATTATTCATCATGCTATTATATTATAATCATTATTAATCATTATTATCGCCATATATTATTCGCCATTATATATATTATTATTATTTATTATTATTATTATTATTGTTAGTTGTTATTGTTTGTTTTATTATTATTATTATTATTATTATTATTATTTTATTATATTATTGTTATTATTGTTGTTGTTGTATTTATGTTAGAATTTATGATATTATATTATGTTATATTACTTATTTATCCATTATTATTGTTATTATCGTATATTTAATTATTATGATTTTCATTTATATTTATTTTAGTTATCATTCTATCGTTTCATCATTATTATCATCATATTATTTAATGATTCATTAATGATTATATTTATTATTACCTCATTTTATTTTATTATTTTAAACTTTATCTTAGCATTACTAAGTGTGGTATAGTTAATGTTTATCATAATCATTATTACCATTACCATTAGTTGCTTTTGAAATGCCATTATTACCAGCACCAGTTTAAAACAGCGTCTTTCCTTTACCTCTTCCAAGCTCCTTATCTCTCAAGTATCGGGTTGGAGGGCGAGGCGAGCTCAGCCAAGATAAGACCTGTGAGGAGGAGACTTGAGACCTGGCCTGCGAGATGTCAGTTCGTCTCGTCCGGGTCAGTTGAGCTGGTGACAGGATGACGTACTTTTGACCTGTGATGACCTCGCATAAGAAGTCCCACAAGGATTAAACCCCGGAGACTGTGACCTGTGCGCTAAGCGGTCAAGATAACGCTTTCTGTAAACACAAGATTGGGTGATCCGAGGTTTTAAATTTTGGACTTTTATTTTGTTCTATGAAATGAAAAATTAGGTGTGTTCGATATGCTGCCGACCTCCTTGTTAACTCTGTAATATCATGGTATTTGCGCACCGGTATTTTTAGAACAAATGAATATGTTCCCTTCCTCTCACCCTTTTATGGTGATATTGAAGGGCCTTTCTCTGAAGAGGGAAGGAAGAAGGCGAGGGAGATACGGGAGGGGGAGGAGGGAAGGAGGAACAAGGGGAGAGAGGGAAGGAGGAACAAGAGGAGGGCGAGGGGGGGGGCGCTCTGTATCAGGAAGACCATCTGCGGATTTGAGCTTTCGGACGAGTAGCGCCGAGGACTTAGCCGATATTAGCGGAGTTTAGCAGATGGATGTTGCGATACGGAGCGCTAAGTAAAACAATAGCGGGATAAGAGTGCAATTTTGTCAGCTTTTCTCCCATATGGTGACCGGTCAATCTGGACTTTTTCGGGTCTTAACATCTAAATGGTCACTTGGTCTGGTGTGACTTAAGCGTCGTTGTCGTTGTTTGATTGCTCGAGTGGGCTGTTGAAAAAGCGCGGGAGATGGCGTTATCATTTTTTTGATTGCTACTACTTAGGTGTTCACAGGTATTTCTCACTATGTCGAGTCAGATCGATAGATTCATCCAGATTTTAATAGAAACCCCTCCTGCAGATGTACAAAGTGTCTGCTATTATCTGTTTTCTTTCTTGGTCTCTTGGCATTTTACTACATCGCATGGAGCTGCAGTAACCTGAGGCTGGTGGACGGGCCGGTAGCCAGTACTCAAGTCGTACTTCAAGTTCGAGTTCCCACAGCGGTTTGCCAGCTGTTTCGATTAAAGGACGCTCAGTCTCGATGTATGGATTATAGTTCTATTTTCTTGATGTTGAAGCGATGATCTCATTTGCCAAAATGCAACACTTGTTGATAATTTCGTTATTTTCGTAATGACTGGTGCATTAGTTGTTACTTCTCTAAAACTTATATTACCAATTAGCTATCTCTAAAGCTGTTAAGTGTGGAGCAGCATTGTATCAATTCATACAGTGTGCACAGTACCAGTAAGAATGAAATATTCTATGACAACAAAAGTGAAACTGGAGAATAATATTCTAACGAAGGATTACGAAACACTGCCACGGAAATCTATTTCTTCAACCTATTTGTTAATAGAGAATTGATATTACAGTTATCCCGGGCGTGAGCATCGGCGGTTTCCCAGCCCGTGGCCGCTGGATGACGAGGCGATCCGTGGGTGTACACCGCCTACTTGTCAGTCAAAGATTCTTTCCAGTCACTTCGCTTGCCCGTATCGGGGCTTGCGTCAGTTAGCCTGATCCTTTGCGTGTTCCCATATCCGGCCATTGCTCGGCTGAATCATAACTGTACGAGCGCATAACACAGCAAGAGTTGTGATAATGAAAGCCTGTTTATCTCGAAGCCGGAATGAATGCGTCGGCGCTGCGGTATGACTCAACACTTTCGCGGCGGCCCGTCGTTATGTGAGGCAACATGTGGTCTGGCGGACGACTCACCTCTTTATTGTCACACTTAATTAAATTTAAACCCTCCTTCTTTTTAAGTAATGGTTTGGCCTAAATGCGACAGAAATGTACAGAGTTGAAATGCTGCGTTGCTTTTTAAGGAATTATATTTGTCAATGCGAATGACGTGCACGGAGAGCGGAATAGGATGTCTATGCCCTTTTTCTCCTAAGATTTTTTCATAAAGGCAGGAGTATTCTGGGTGAAAAAATGCTGAAGAATCACTCCTTTTCTGCTTAATCATCCCTCTTCCTTTTTTGCGTTTTAAGTAAACAGAAGTCATAAATCATGATCCGTATCAGCCGCCGCCCGACTTCATGTGCCGCCATTTTTTCGTCAGCTTCTCAATGTTTTTATGGTCAATTTTCGGATGTTGAGGGCCGTGCGGATCGTCCCCACGGCAACGGCGAGGCTGCTCGGACATAAACATCTCAAAAGATAAGGGTTTTCGACTCCGGCTCCAGCGGTCTCTCTCGGGTTTCAGCGATTTAGCGAGATTGCGGTTGAGATTGCCCGCGCGGAAATAAAAACATATGACTGTCGCATCCGCCATCTTGATAAGCCACCGGATCCGCTCCATATTCTGGCGCGACGGGATCCGGTCCCTTGCCGCTTTTAGGATTTTAATCAGCGGGCATTCCGTGGATTTCTGCCTTTCATGATACTGCGTTAACTCTCGTGATATGTTTGGCCCACCTGGGAGGAAGAATGAATATGTGTAAAAGACACTTAAGTGTTGTGGAATGAGGCTATTTAGAATGAAATGTGACGTTTATATATCGTTTAGATACCCTTATTGCCATCATTTATTATGCTCAATCCCGCAAGCATCATCGTTCTGAATCTCCCTGACTCGCCATGCATAACGCGCCGAATAACACTTGAAATGTTCACCATAACCCAGACAGGAGCGACATATGGGAGTCCCGTCAACCAGAAAGAGCGCTTGGCACATGGATGCCGTTGTAATTATGATAAGCTCAATTTAGCGGAAAACGTTGGATATGAGTGGTCATGTATCGATCCGACTCGACTCCGATAATAACGCTCTCGTAACGACCCCTTAATTAGCGGTCAGACGGCCTAACTTGTTCATTTGTTTCCATTTTTGTCACGGGCTGCCTCGTTCGCTGTAATAAATCATTTTTGGGATTTTCTTTTACATAAAGGTCGGCTGGTCGTAGAGTTGGGCAGCGTGTTGATGTGTTTCCATATTTCGGTTGTATCAAAGCATTCAGATAATTTCCCCGCAGTTTAGGATAGAATTAGACCGAGACATTATAATTGGTTATTCGTGCAGCAAAATAACGCAATTGCCAATTTTCCAAATAATGGACCTTTCACGATCTCAGTTCATTGTGTGCATGTTGGCTGGGCGCCTGACCTGGAAGCTCCGCACAATGAATTTCCCTGAAATAAACGCTTGTCTTGTCTCAGTGATAGTTTGCCTTAGCCAGGTTATCTCAAATGTTGCCAGCGGTGACGGATAATTAACTGTTTTTTACATCCGTCAATTGGTTAATTATTCGTGGAGTTTGCCTGGCGTTAATTAACAAAGGCTGTTCAAGTTGAGTGTTGCTTGGCTCACACGCAGCTGTTATACACACAATACAGTCAGCCCGCGCCTTGGCTGGTTATTCTTTCTCCTGTGCTGTGCGAGCGGTTGGTGAAGGTTTCTTTATTTTCTCGTCGTAATTCCTGGCAGATAGATGATTACGTGATGCTAGCGATGTTAAAAAGCGTTCTCTCTTTTCTCTCCCTCTCTCACTTCATCTGCTTCTTTGTCAGTCTCTGTCTTTCTCTTTCTCTGCCTGTGCGTGTGTGTGATATTTGTGTGTTATTTAATATATATTATTAATAAATATTATTAGATATATAGGTGAGTTAAATTATAAATATTTATATATTTTATATATATATATATATTATAATATATATTTATGTATTATACTCTATTTATCTATCATATAATTACAATATAATAATACATAAATATATAATTATACAATATTATATACGAATAATATATTCTCATACAGTATAATATATATAGTATATATTAATATATATAATATAATAATATTATCTCTACTATGGTATAGAGAGAGCGAGTATGTATGAAGTATGATGTAGAGGAGAGGCAAGAGAGAGCAGAGCATGGAAGGTGTGTGTTGACTGTGTCTATATGTGGAACTGTATATGGACAGATCTCAAACATTGTGCATACACTATCATCTGGCTGACCCCCCAAATTTACCTTTATTTTTATACCTTTTCTGTCCTCCTCTCTTCTCGTCAGTCTTATGTGAGATGATGACTGTGTTAAGTGTATATCTCAGTACATAGACTTGATACTTTTCTATATATCATCACATTGCGATGGATAATTTAGTGTTTTACATATGATGATACGCATTGTGTGATGTGGTTTAATGAGGATACAACATCTCTTTTTACGTTAACTTAGCTTTTCTTCAAAAGTATATACATAGTTATGCTGTATATAATAGATATTATATGTGCTGTGTGTGTGTCGTGTGTGGTCATGTTAGTGTATGTTTTATATAGTACTAACGTAATATATAACTATGGTGTATAAACTATACATATATATCTGACGGGTACTATGCTGTGGAGTAAATTATACCTTAATATTGTGTATAGTAGCATATATATGAAATAAAGAATAATAATAAATATACATAAAAGAAAAAATATATGATTAAGAAGTGTAGAAGGTGAGTGAAGATGTATAGATAGTGTGTAGAAATAGTGACAGATAATAGATAAGAAAATAGAATAATAAAATAGATAGATGATATGAAGATAATAGATTAATCATGTTAAGTAAAATAATATAAATAACTATATGTGTTTGCTGTGTGTATGGCGTCTAGTGGTGTGTGGTCTGACTCTTGTCTGGATTTATCGTATGCGCCACACACAGGTGTATCCATGAACATGCTACTCTTCTACTCACACGACGTCAATCACTATACACTCACACACACTACACTTAATACACACATCACACACACTCTCACACGAGCCCTGGCACACATCATTTCACACCACTCACTACGTATACACAACCACCACACAACACCGCTCACTTTATATATTTCTGTTTGGATTTCGCGTTTATTCTTACTATTGGCACTTCGTCTGTATTAGGTAGGAGAAGAAGAACAGAAACATAAATTAATATATTAGTATATATACTCATTCTTAATCTGTACTCTCCGAGAATCTGATAGTATCATTCAATTAAGCTTTCAGCTAACTGCCCTGTAATCTCTCAACACCGTCCCATTCCATTTAATTTCTACATTTCCCCCGATTCAGTATCGGACGTGTCGCCTCGCGGTCCAACTCCCGCACAGTGTTTACAAGTTCGCTCTCTTGTGTAACCGATCAAAGGCACCAGTGTCCAGAGCAAACACAGTATCACCGGCTTGACACTGTCGTAACAACTTCATAATGTTTTTTGGTGTTAACTGATGAGACCGGATTAAATAGTTGGGGTGTATTATAACTGGCCATGAACCTAGTATAAGTCAACTTGTATTACCAGTCCGCTTATTATATTACTGTAAATACCCCTGGAGTGAACATGTTTCTATTCTATCAAGTGGTTAAGCATTATTCAGTTCATTGCGTGAGTAACTTTAGATAATAGGCCACCATCTAAAGGCGCATAATTTAAGAGATTTTACTGGAAATGTTTTAAAAAACTTTTCTCACCTAGCATAGAACGACCATATATTGCATGGCAATCATGTTGCCGCTCTTTGCCTGCCAAATCATCATGATACCGTGCAGACAAGTAGCATCATAGCACCGAGCGTTCGTTGCACCTTCAGCATACCACTCTAGACAGTCGATATGCTCTCACATGCCTGGCAGATTAGCAGCATACCCCCCTCTGCCTGACAGGGCGCCTCCTCCAAGCATGGCAGCACCTCACTTCCGCCCGCTCCTGCTGCCGAGACAGCATAAAAGAGCGTCTCATTTTTCCATCGATTCCAGATAACATTATTAGCTGGTTCGGGAGGGCGAGGGCGGCCTTAAGGAGATTTAGGGACGGCGGGCCCTCGGGTGGAGGGCGAGGGGCATTCAGGGCGCGGGGGGAGGGAGGCTCTTGCAGAGTGGGGTAATTGGCGATTTTTATCGGGAGTCTGGTATTATCCGGACCTTATTGTGCTCCCGCGGCCATTGCTGCGCCCTAAAGGATGGTTGTTCTCGTTTTCGATCTCGGTCTGTCTTACGAAAATGTGTTGTTGTGTTGGGGGGGAGGTGGTGCACGTGCGTTAGAGAGCGTGCACATGCATACTGACACCCATATTTACAAACTATTATATTTAAAATGTATAATATACATATAATATATGCGATACATAAATACATACATACATGTTTATACATGTTTATATATATATATATATATGTGTGTGTGTGTGTGTGTGTGTGTGTGTGTGTGTGTGTGTGTGTGTGATGTTGTGCTTGTGTGTGTGTGTGTAATGTATATATTATGTGTTGTGTGTGTGACTGTGTGTGTGTGTGTGTGTGTTGTATACTATATAATGATAATAATATATATATATATATAAATATTACATATATATAAACCTATGTTTAAAAAAAGAACTTCCAAAGCACCAGATCCAAGTTGTCATTTCCCCATCCATCGTTACTCACTCCACCGGAACGCTTTCCTAATCGATTTATCTACAATGTCATCAGCGTTTAACCCTCGCGACCTCACGGCGTTATACCCTTCCTCTCGACCCGTCTCTCGACCCTCGCCCTCGCCCCTACGCCCCCACAGTGTCTCTGACCCTTCCCCGACCCGTCCCCCTCCTCACGTGTGAAACAAAAGGGTGAAGAGATGGGCGTTTGGGTGACCTTTCCTCCTCTTCGCATTCCACCCGAATAACGCCGGCATTTCCCTCTTCAGTCGTGAAGACCACAGGACTATACCGGGCGGAGTAGGCACCAAGCCCATTCCTCGGGCAGGGGCGCGGGTGTATTAAAAGGGAAAAAAGTTTTATCCCCCGCAACCGAAGGGAAACCACAAAATCCAACGATCACCACAAGCTCTGGGTGAAAAAAAAACGGCACAGAAAATGAATATTCCAAAAGTTTCCGAAAGTTTTCCATTCCTTTTCCTTTCATAAAAGAATTCCGGGGTCGCTCCTGTGGGAGGCCCCGGCGATCAGGTCGATACAGAGGATAATGATGTTAAAGATAAGGCGGGCGGGTTCGGGCACTTCTTTGTGCGCGGCGGATGATGGTTTTGTCTGTTCTTCGCACTGCCAGATGTTGCCAACTAAGAGAGTCTCGATATAGGCCCTAAAGAGAGGACTCACGTGGGCGCTCACAACAGACGGGGGACGAAGCGAGGGCGCCCGCGCTTCGCCTTCTGTGCGTCTATCTTTTTCCGTCTTCCAGAGGGGTTTGATCCATATCTTAACACATTAACAGGTGAGGCTATGATGGAGACTCGTTTGCATTAGATTGAATTCATCCGCCTTCTGGGCTCTGTTTTGTTATTGTTTCGGCAACCTTGCTAAGCAATGCTGATCGAAGTTAATGGCACAATTC
>NW_020869169.1:630872-635872 GCF_003789085.1 Penaeus vannamei
TAAGATCTCTCCTCAAAGGGAAAAATATCGCAAAAAAATCTTAATGGATTTACCTAATTGATGATTTTCCGCAAAATAACTCCATTCAGAGCGAGGGCGGAGGGCGGAGGAGGGGCGGGGAGGGGGGGAGGGGCGTCGTGGTGAGGCCGGTGATATAAACACTTAACTAATCCTCCACGCGCGGCTGCCGCTCCGCCCTCGTCTCACCTCCTCAAATCTCTTGCGCAAATTCGTAGATTTACAAAATACTTCCGGATTACGTCTCGCCCGCCGGATGCTCGTCATCTGTCGCCCGCTCGGCCTCCTGCGCGCGCGCACTGGAATCGTGTTTTTCGTACTTGTTTTTCTTCTCTTTCATTCACTGATCTTTTTTTTCCCATTTTTCTGATTCTCTCCGTGTCATTCAAAGCAGTGGATCTGCATTTTTTTTTTTTTTTACCGTCGAGGGCTCTTACTGTTTCTCAAGGTCTGTCTATTCAACAGCCCGATTTCATTAAGTTACAGCAATCTGATTCTCCCAGTTTTATCTATAAATCGTAAGACGTAAAACCGAGTGTAAAGTAAAGTAAATTGCAGCCTTATAGTGAGCGATTATCCACTTCACGCTGGCGTCTCTCGAAACTTCGGACTTTTCTCACAGACCCTGAAAACTACCTCTCCCCTGGGGATCGGGGACCATCGGTGCAGAATCACTGCTTTAATTTATATCATTGCTTGCTATATTCTGTCGCTTTCTTATTTTTCTTTAGGATGCGTCGTTCTCTGTACAATTTTGTATCATGTTCAGACTATTGCGCCTCCTGCGTGTGATGTGCACTTCAAGTCTTTCATTTTACCGCATATATTAGAAACACATTAATTGCCGCATCCTCGTAATTAACATCCTCCGCCGTGTAATTATTACGTGTTCCCCGGCGCCCGCTGCCTCATTCGTGTGCTATTTACTGGCCTCTCCCCAAAACCCATTACGGTCTGGTCGTCCCCATTATCACCCCCGTCACCGCTCCCCTCGGCTGAGGCCTGTGATGCGTCTCCTCTTCCATTACATCCTTGTGTTTCCCCTCACTCCCACGCCCTCGCCTCCCCTCCCGCCCTCCCTCGCGGCCCTCCCTCCTTCCCATATCAGACACTGTCACCGCCTGCACCCTCCCCGCCCCGCCCCTCCCCGGCTCCGACGTGGCACACATAATACCCTCCTTTCATCCCTTTCAGCGCCGTATCTCGAGCTACATTTTTACGCCAGCGCCCACAGCCCATCCCCTGTGCGTGTAGCCGCACCAGCTGTCTTTGTTATTTGTCTGTGTAGACCACCTGAGCGCCCCTTTCACCGCGGCGGCTGTGAAAGATGGTCGCCAGCTGTGCTTGGCTGTGCTGTCTTCGGCTCGCGAGAAGCCTTTTCGTAATAGACATTTTGTATGATTTGATTTGTAGATATTTACTGTTTTTGCTGGGCTATGGGGGTAGCGTATACATGACACCGACCGGTCGATTTCTTTATGTGCACTTTTATGTCTATTCTGTAAATAGTGCATACACACCTACGTGCATATAACATACGTTACATATATACATACATACATACATACACACATACATACATACATACACACATACATACAAAGGGTACATACACACACACATACATACAAAGGGTACATAGATTCTTACATACATAAATTTTTACATAAATACATACATACATACATACATACATACATACATACATACATACATACATACATACAAAAGGTACATAAGTTATTATATACATAGCGCGGGTGCTAGCGTACACATAAATAGATAGATACAAATAGATATTTGTGTCTGTGGGCAACTATGTACTAATGTATGCATATATAATGTATTTATGAAGAGTAACGTATGCTTGCATGTATAAGTTGAAGTATATACATATGCATTTAATACTGTGTTCTTAAAGCTCAAATGCATAACTGTGAATGCCCTTGTTGTCGAGAGCGCGTCTGAATGCCCTGTAATTTATGGGCATAAAAGGACACCCTTGGCCCCGCATCAGCAGCAGAGGTGGCTGGCCATGGCTCGCTCCAGGGTGGTGTGGTGTAGGAGAAAGGCGGGGAAGAGCTAGGCACTAAGGTGACTGGGGGAGAAACGGGAGAGAGAGAGAGAGAGAGAGAGAGAGAGAGAGAGAGAGAGAGAGAGAGAGAGAGAGAGGAGGGGGGGGAGGGGGAGGAGAGAGAAAAAGAGGGAGGGGGGGAAGAGAGAAAGAAAAAGAGGGAGGGAGAGAGAGTGAGAGAGCAGTAGATAGATCGGGAGAGAGGAAGAGCGGACACGCGCGCGCACACGCGCGCGCACACACGCACACACACGCACGCACACACACACACACACACACACACACACACACACACACACACACACACACACACACACACACACACACACACACACACACACACACACACACACACACACACACCACACACACACACACAGACAGACAGACAGGGCAGAGACAGGGACAGACCTAGAGACGGAGAGTGAACGGAAGAACGAAAGAAAAGCGCAAGGACATGCGACCGGGAAAACGATCCTAGAGCAAGATTGAGTATGGATTATCGGGTGGGGCGGCGGGGGAGGGGAGGGGGGAGTTACGTGAGTCGGGAGAGTGAAGCGTTGTGTTCATGACCGGGTTATGAGACACCGCGACGTTCTCGAGGACCCGTGAGAAGTTCTTCAGTCACCCCGAGCTTGTTTACTTACGCCTCTGACCCGCCCTTGTGTCTGGCGAGGAGAGGTTCTCACGTGTGTACTTTTTTGCGGCTCCTGCTGTTACACTTGCCTGGCGGACTTCATTCCAGCCTGGGTGGAATCGATGTTTGCATGGACCCTCGACAAGTTCATGTTGGTGCATATAATGTTTGAGGTCTTGGTTATACCTTCAGGGGAAATTTGGCGTATTCTGCACATATACCTTGTCTCAGGAAATTAATGAAGATTCCAAATTTGAAATAACAAAAAAGCAAAACACGCACAGGAAAGAACAGCGGCCATGAATCACCCGGACGGAGTTTATTGCGAAAAAAGCCTCCAAGAATCAAACTCGCGTGCATTCCCTAAGCGGCCTCCCTCGACCGACACGAACACACGTACACGCCAAAAGTGAGGAAGACGAAGATCCATAATTCCCTGGCTACAGGACCGTGACTGACACATGACACAAGTTTTCTAAATATTTGTGACACGAATATTGTTTATGGAAATGACGAGACGATACGCGACTCCCTGGCACTAGCGCCCGACGTGATCCGTCTTCTGTTGTGCGCCTAATGAATGTACAGACAGGATTATCGCTGGCTTGTGATCCTTCGTCTCGCGTTACACGTTGCACTTTTTCTGTCGGCTTGATTATCTGCTTAGGTCTGCAGGATGAAGGGAGAACATTTGAAATAATATAATACACTGTTTTTTTATAAGGTAATGGATACCCAACTTACAAAGGATGACTTTTTGCCAGACAATTTTCAGATACGCCTTGTGCAACTAACCTTGCATTATGAATGCCAAGTATTTGCCATTATTAATGTAAACATCCGAAAAGATTAAATAAACAGTATCAAGCAGCTTCAACGCCAGAGCTACCAAGTGCCCTTAAAAGGACGAGTCCACATCACAAGTGTGGGGGAGGAAAGATACAGTTACAGTCACTGGACGGGGAAAGACGAAAGGACGCAGGGGATAGGATTAGGGGGGGGGGGCGTCTCATGATCCTTGGCGTTCGTAACATTACACGCCCTGAGATATTATGAAGCCAAATGGAAACGCCTGTGTCATTTCTCTTGCGCTGCCGTGACCGATGACTGCCAGGCATGACGTAACAGCTCAAGACTGTTTGTGATACATAATTCCTTCGTATCATGTGTTTTCTCGTATGACACTTTAAGGAAAAACAATGTCGAGGAATATATCCATAGCCGGAGCATTCGATAATGACTTCTTATTATTCTCAAGCACAACTTCGTATCTCCTTGACAGAAGCCTACCCGAGTCAGGCCTAAATTAGTCACATTCAGGGAGATAAATTATCAAAAGTTTGATCAGAGGATGTTCCGCCTTGATAGCGAGTGTGGTGCAGGTGTGGCGCGGCCGCACCCAGGTAGTCGGCCCTACAATTAATCAATCACAGTGGCAAGTGTTGATCTACACTCCTTATCTTGGAAGGAAATTTTCTGGAATATTTAGATAAGGAGAGTAGGTCGATGGAGAGTGCTTAATGAACTCTGCTTATCGAAGGACATCTGCCCTCGGCGATGCTGCGACGCTTCTGCTCACTTCCAGTTTCCCGAAGAGGCGAAGGAACCATTATGATGAAACTGATTTGTTGCTGGAAAATCACCGAGCCGATGGCATCTCTTGACTGAAGGCGTTCGTGCGTAACACCTTGGCGCGAAGTGTCACCTGTAACCTCACTGCGCATCACAACTTTCTGACGCGACCTAACACTTTCGATGGATTGGCACAAAGGTCAGGGATGACGCAAAAACACGAAAGAATAAGTGTGAAGAACATGGACAAGCAAGCGCAAGCAGGGCATTCATTTAGTGTGAATGTAAAGAAATGTTAAGGAGCTGATAGTGGCGTTGTGTGTCTCCAGAAAGCGCTTTTGCTCTGTTGATCGCCATGCAGATAAAGCCGAGACGACGGCTCTCAATGTTGCTAATGAGTCCACGTCAAAAAACCGTCCATGTTTGGAGACACACGAAAAACAGACACGCAACCCCCCCCCCCCTCTCTCTCTCTCTCTCTCTCTCTCCCTCTCTCTCTCTCTCTCCTCCCTCCCTCTCCCTCTCCCTCCTCCTCTCCCTCTCCCTCTCCCTCTCCCTCCTCTCCCTCTCCCTCTCCCTCCCTCCCTCCCTCCCTCCCCTCCCTCCCCCTCTCCCTCTCCCCCCTCCCTCTCTCCCTCCATTCTTCCCAACCCCTCACCACACCTTGAAATGGGACTGCAGGTGGACGGGCTTTAATGG
>NW_020869169.1:640872-643372 GCF_003789085.1 Penaeus vannamei
GAGCAGATACACTGTGGAATCAGTTGATCGTTTCACTGCAAATATTGAATTAACTGTGTTTGTGTCAATGAAACAGTGTCAGAAATGGGTATATCCTATTACTGTCTTTTTTCGTTATTATTGCGATTGTTGTTTTCATAGTTATCGTTAAATTATCAATTATTATTATTTATTATTATTATTATTATTATTATTATTATTATTATTATTATTATTATTATTATTATTATTATTATTATTATATCATCATCATTATTATTTTATTACCATCATATTATCATATTATTACTATCATCATCATCATTATTATCATAATCATCATTATTATCATAATCATCATTATTATCATAATCATCATTATTATCATAATCATTGATATCAATATGAAATTTATTATTACTATTATTATTATCTTCATCATTATTATTACCATCATATTATCATTATTATTACTATTATCATCATCATTACTATCATCATATCATTATTGTTATTATTATTATTATTATTATTATTATTAATATTGTTATTATTACCATCATTATTATTATTATTACCATTTATCATTATATTATTATTATATTATTATCATTATTTATTATGTTACTATTATATTATTATTATTATTATTATTATTATTATATTATATTATATTATTATTATTATTATTATTATTATTATTATTATTTATTATATTATTATTATTATTATTATTATTATATTATTATTAATTATTTATATTATTATATTATTATTATTATCATTTTATTTATTATATTATTATCATTATTATTATTATTATTATTATTATCATTATTATTATTATTATTATTATTATTATTATTGTTATTACTATTACATTAATATTGTTATCATCATCATCTTCATTATTATTGTTGTTGTTGTGGTTGTTTTTTGTTATTCATGTAACCTTCAGTTTGATAATACTCGGGACCCGATTCTCAGTACGGAAGGTCATTGACATTTAGTTAAACATAAGAAACAGATATTAAGATTTAGGGAAATAATTTTCAGATTCCCTTTCTGCTACAAGTACAGATGTATTATCGCTTCATCATTACCATCCGTACCAAATATAGAACCATGATGGGGTGATTACTATTCCCTGACCCTTTTCCTTTATTGGAGGCAACTATAGAAACACGGCTGCTCTTCCAGGTGGGTCTTGCACTGAAGACCAGCGAAGAGTCACAGGTGTCTTGCGCCCCACCTCCGGGCAGGGTCAGGTGACGGGTTGACCTGATGCGGGCGAGGCTGTGAGGTGGGCGGGGCAAGCCTGCATCACAGTCCCTCTATGTGACCTTATTAAGCTTAGGTCAACGGCGGCCGCGCTCGCCCTCTGCGGTTTAATAGGCTGGCTTTGTTTGTTTATGCTCGGATTAATTTTTATCTCGGGGTCTTATGCAGATAATCCTGTGCTCAAGAATTTGGTTTATTCGAAGTTGTATTTGATGTATGGTCACTTATTCATTTGTTTATGTAGTTATTGTCTTTGGCAAGACATCTAGGTTAATTTTTACTTTTTTTTCTATAGAATTTTTCACATATTTCAGAGCGCTGCTTGTGAAATTTGCTTTTAGAATATAGATAACAAACAATAGATGCTCATAAATATACGTCATAATTTTGTTATATTGTGTTATATCGTCCTAGTACAATGCTACAAAATAACATGTTATATTATATCATATTACGGTATATCACATATCCGGATATGATATATTTCAGATTATATTATCATACGTTATATGAAATTACATTTTATCATGTCAGTGCATCTCCCACCGCGGTCAGCGGGCGGCCGAGCGGGCGCGCTGATTGGCCGCCATTACCGAGAACTCGGACCCCTTCCCGAATTGAGTTATTGTCGACGCCAGAGAAAATGACAGACTCGGGACCACCGTTGATCCCACACAATTGTTGTCGAGATTCTGGATGTAGTTATGTGATCGTCCAGACAATGAGGTTCCCGCAGAAACGATCCCCACGTTAATTCGGGGTTTGTGGGTTATTCTTTATCGGCCTTGGCTGCCTCGCTGGGCTAACCTTGCAAGGGAAAATTGTGTTACGTTTCTTAATTAGAACGTATCTGGTGGCAGTGGCGATCATCTGTCTTACTGATACACCGCTCGAGCCTTATTTACCCCTCAAACGGATGGTGGTATTTCAATGAAGTAAATGTTGAAATAGCTAGATTACAATAAGCGACTATGATAACCCCTAAAACGTAAATCTGTTCATCTTGTCCAAGCAGAACCACTGATTACGACGGAAAACGCCACTCTCTCAACAGAACCCCAGACTGCCCTCTGAAGCCATTCCGCCACAGGAAGGCCGAAATTGCGTAGCGCCCCCGGAGCCCGCAGGTCCCTCCAAGACCAAAAGCAATCGATAAGCAAGGATCAGTGCCCGCGTGGCGCCGCGGCCGCGTCACGGAGGTGTGCGGCACTCCCGCCGCGGCTCTTCCGGCACTGTCATT
>NW_020869169.1:648372-655872 GCF_003789085.1 Penaeus vannamei
GTTTTTGCCTCATTTATCTGTTTGTTGATTGCTTTTGAGTTATTGATTTGTCTTCCTAAATGTCATTCCTCATTAACTTTTGCGATGCTTGTGGTACCATGATTATTTTTATCATTGGTTCTCCTCCGTCTATGCAGCATTTGATTCCTGTAGTAATAATGATTTATATGGGCAACACTTAGTATTGCCCATGGATTTTATATGCTTTAAGTAATTGCGTATAATATCGAATCGAAACCGCCAGTCCTCCGCCTTGCCTCCTGCAGGGCCGTCCCTCCCGCCCCATCTCACCCTCCACTTGACACTTTGTCCCGAATTGATGATCGCTCCTTCCCGGGGCTCTCCTTCCCCGCCGCCCCTGCGACCCACGCCTTAGATCCCCTCTCCTTCTGCGTTCCCTTCCACATGTTCGACTCTGCATCGGTGGTTAAAGTGGAGAGGAGAGCTTTCGGGGGTCGTTGGTGGTCGTATTGATATGCAGATGGCGGGGCAGGAGGGTTAATAGCAGAACGAACCGGAGCTAATGGCAACAAAGCTCACAGGCGAGCCAAGATGACCACCGCCGCGAGATGTTTGGCTTTTGAGACCAAATCGCAACATCTGAGATACTTTTTCCCCCATTGTGATCCTCGCCGATGTTGTTAAGGCCGATGGGGGTGATTAGTGATGCCCCCCCCCCCTGAATACGATCCAAGGGATGCATTCGCGGCCGACGCTGTGCTCGAGTGTGCGGAACAGCGATGCCTTCTCGTTCACTGCGGAATTTTATGGATAACTAATTTTATAAGTTGCGTGAGCAGGGAAACCGCTTTCAGTTAGATACAGTTAGCTCGAGTAAACATGATACATGATACCGTCATTTTTTTTTTTTTTTTTTTTTTTCATAGTACATTTATGATTATTTTTGTAGAGGAAATCTAAAAAAAAAATCCTTCATGTCACTAAAGGAAGATCACAGGCGAGATAAGGCTCGCGTAAGACCCCCCCCCTACTCACCCCCACCAGGACGGGGCGAACACGCTCGGGCGCCTCCAATGTCCTGCGATCCCCACGGCCTTTGTAAACGTTTCTCGGGGTTGGGGATGTTATGCTTCAACGGGAGAGGACGTAAGGGTGACTGAAGCCTGTCAGAACATGTAGTTTCAAACCTTAAGTGCGACGATTGTGTTTCCTGGATGGGTGACACTCGTTTCGTGCGCCCCCCCCCTCTCCCTCTCCCTCCCAATTCCAGAGGCGGGAGGAGGACATTGTGTCGATGGTGTGCCTCCCTCATTCCAATCCGGCGGAGCATTGTGTCTGCGGCTTCCATCATGTTTCATTTCGGAGTCCTGAAATAAGGAGATAATAGGAAGCTAGCTAAGGTGTGTCATTTCCTTTCCCTGTCCTTATATGCCCTCTTTTGGATGGGGAAGAATCGTGAGGGACGAAGTAGAGTATGAGGGAGAGGGATGTGCTTCCGTTTGGCGGCAATTAAACTTCATTCCACTTACGGTAGAGAGCGTTTCCGGCCGCGGTAGGAACATGATTTTCCGGCGCGCGAACCATCGGCGATTGTGTCAATTTCCTTCCCTCGATGTGTCGTAATCGTACTGTACCTCGTGCTCAATCGAAATCGGAGGTCGTAAAATATGCAGATACAGTCGTGCTACTTACTAGAGTTTTGTACACTAATTTAACCCTTCAAGGTATGAGTATCGTTGTTTACCGTACAAGCGATTTGCCTGTAAACCGAAAGGATTGAGAGGAGGCCCACAAGCAGCAGTGCGGTGAGCGGGAGACGGTTACAATATAGTAATTAAAGACTTGGATGTACGATTATCAAGGTCGGTGCCCTACCATTATACCCTTGTTTGTGAGTGCTGACTGTCCTGCCCCCCCCCCCCCCGCATTACCCTTTTCCCCGACTAGCCTCGTGACCTGTAAGAGGCAGGACAGGATCATTCGCTTTGATGCTTTGTCCTGGGATATGAGACTCGCTGGGGACTCGCCCGCCCTTGGGAGTCCTGCTACACCTGTCTTGAGCTCCCCCTCAGATCCTCTTAGCAGGCAGCGAAGGGCGCAGGAGGCGGCGGCGGACGCGGAAAGGATGGGGGATCACCTGGGACTGCGCCCAAGTAGGAATCCCTCTCCCTCCTTGCGTTTATCGTCGCGCCGTTGATAGATCAGCATCGGCAAACATGCTAAACGTTCCAGTTGAGCTGCTGGCGGAGCGATAGAGTTGTATAGTTAGCGACAGAGATATTGGCTAGCGGCTACACGGTTCGCTCTATCGGGGTCGAGATTGGGTACCAGATAGTGTATTCTTTGGAAATGTTAGAAGAAGTTCCGAGGTCCGTCGAGGGCCAACGGATCCGTTTTCGGCGAAGGGGCAACGAGCCTTCGAGGAGGTCGAGTTCAAGAGGCGCCCTTGGCCGAGTCGGCTGCAGGGGCAACGCTGCTGCAGAGAGTGGCAGTAGGAAGTTTGGCGGCGGGAGAGAGGCGCCCCGGGCATCGTCCGAAACACGAGCCCGGGTGTCCGCCAGGCCGTGTCTACCTGCTCGCCTTAACTACTCTACACACGCTTCTCGTACGCGCATTTAGGAAATTTAAATAGTATGATTAATTGTGCACTTATTAGACCCTTTGCCGACGCGTCTGTGGACGAGCGAATCGTAATATAAAACAATTAACTAACGAGCCAACGACTTCAATGCAAAGTAAATGGCGAGTCGAGCGAAACGGAAATTCCAGTGTCAAACCCCTTTTCGCAACTACAAAACCAAAATCCAATACGACTGTTTAGCAATTTCGTCCCCCCTCGAGAGCTGACCATTGATGCCAGAGTTTGCGTTGATGTCAGATTCAGCCTCGTTGTCGATGTCGCCGAGCATTTTGCAGTTTACTACGAGCATGATCTTGTCGGCGGTAATTCAACACCGCGGTGGGTTGCCAGGATCCCTCTCCCGTTACAAGAGTCTATTTTACGTGCGGATGGATTTCTCACTCTTTTATCTTCACCGCTAAGTGACTCCTAAATTCTGCATCTCTCTTAAGTAGCTTTGCAGCTTTCGGCGGGGCAATTTATAACTTTCTTACGGATCTCACGGGGATGTCTCTAATATCAAAAAGAGAACGTGAGCTCTGCAAATGAGATTCCAAACGCGAAGAAACATCATTATAAAGTCTAGGAGTGAAAAAGTACGAGAATAGTTCCGAGCATATCGCATTTTCCACCGCAAGAGACAAGTGATCTTGCAGGATAAGCGCGCAGTGTCCTGCTTGAGCTGTGTCGCGAGAGGAGAGGTAATTATTCGCTGTGTGGGAGATGTCTGATCCCATCGGCCAGTGGAAGGGCACGGTCGGGGATTCGTGTCTGCCAATCGTCGACAGCCTTGCAAAGATGTAATTTTTTCTTCTACGTCGAGAACCGTTCGCGTGTAATTGATACCTTTATTGCTAGAATTCCTGCTCGTATGTTTATTTGTCCGTTGCTGTGGCATTAGTGAAATATAATTATACGCGTTTTAGTTGCCAAAAGCCGCAGCAGGAAGAAAACATTTGCACATCAAAAAAATATAAAAAATGTAACTGGTTTCTTTGTGTCGCTTAGTCTGTCCAGGGGAGGGAGGTGTTTCCCTAGTGTGTGTAGAGGGGAAGGGTTTCTCCCTGTGGGCGGTGCGACCACAGCATCTGCCTGTTGCTCACCCTTGTCTTCTACCCTGAAATGCCATCAGTGGCCATATCTCTAAAAGGTATATCTCTCTTGTCTCTCTTTTGTCGGATTATCCCATTCAACTTCCTTTGCCAGATGGTTGATTTTGGGTCAGACGTAAAGTTTGATTTTGTTTGTCCATTTTCGTTTTGTTTGCATCTCGGGGGTTTAGGGCGAAGTGCGGGAGGGTTGTGAGGGCGAGAGGCTGATGTGTTGTGATTCACCTAATTATGCGAGTTTGGCTCCGCCCCGCCGCGGGAACACGATCCTAAATCCTCGCTTACAGGGAAGGATTAGCTAGGAACAGTATACGGCGAATTGAACCCTACCTCCGAGGGATTTACACCTGCCGAGTAAAAGGATTCTGTCCTGCGCAAGGGATTCCGAAGCGGTTGGAAGCCTCCTCGGGATTACCGTTCTTCTTCCCGCAGAGGACGCGACGGCGGGGAAATGGCGTGCCCTGCTTTCCTCTCCTTCCTCTCCTTCGCCCTCCACCTGTCCTCAGGACTTCCCGCTTTCACCCCCTCCTGCTCTGACGTCCTCTGTAACTTGAGAGATCTTCCTCGCCCTCTTCTCCTTTTGCTTGTCCTTCTCTTGTGTTTCTCCTTCGCCCTTTCGCCCGTCTTATTCCATCTCCTTCGTCTCTTCGTGCTCCTCCCCCGCGCGGCATCGAAAACGGCTTCTCTCCGCCTCGATTCCATTAGGGACCAAAAAGGGCGAATCTCGCACGATCTAAGCAAGGTTTGTTGACATCTTCGTACCAACTGATGTCCAGCTGGTCCGATGTTCACGTGACAGATTTTTAGATTTCCCGCCGATGTGGCCGCATCCCACATAAAGACGTCAAATTTGATTTTGACCCAAGATAACCGCCAAGACAAACTGCCTGCCAACCACACATTTACGGCTCGAGTTAAACAATCCGTAAATTTCTGTCCATAAGGAGGGTGGGAATAATTCAAACTGTCTTTCAGCAGATTACACGTCATCAGGCGAGAACTAGAACCGAAACCGAGACAAAGTACAGGCTTTTGGACTCCTCCGCCCATAGTCAGTGTCCAGCTGACGGCAGGGCGCCCTCTGCTATCATTACCGCATTATCTGGACCTGGGCAAAGGGGCGGGGGAGGGCAGGGGAAGGGGGGCGAAGGACTGCACTCTGCCTGGCGCCTCGTCGCTCCCCGGCGTGCAGTTGCGCGCCTCCTGTTTACCGGGAAACGTTCGCTCTCGGCTCAACGAGACAATTGTTTATGAATGCTCAGCTCATGGGCGTCCTTGAAAGAGCTGATTGTGCGGGCGCGTTGACGGGCGCAGATGGCAGATAGCACGTGTGAAGAAAGGTTGAAAATTGACGCCTGGATAACAACCCTCCCCATCCTCCTCCCCTCCCTCCCCCTCAGCACACGCACACACACCTCCCTCTCCGCCTTCGCTTCACGCCGCGTTTCAACATTGTTCTCCGCTCGAGGTTCATTGTTTTCCAAGGTCTCAGGGTTAACGTGCGCTGCCTTTTGCGCTTTGCACTCCGCTCGGCGTGCCTTGTAGTTAAGCCTGCCCTATCGGCGAGGGGAAAGGTTTATATTTATGTAGTTGCAATTGTTGTTTGAATTTGGGGAGGAGTGGGCTTATTCGTGGGAAAATAGGTCAAATGATTATTCAAATCCTTTTATCAAACAAAGCTTTCACAGTTGCCGTAATATTGTTCTTTTCGGAACATCAAAATTGATAATACAATCTACGGGATATGTTTGCACATTTTCGCCATACTTTAGCATCAGTGTATCGACTCGTCTATATTTATAATAGATGTGTATGTATGTGTGTGAGAAAGAGAGAGAGAGTATACACACTGTTTATCGTACGGTACGCTGGTCCCCTCCTCCCCCCTCTGGGCTGGGGTAGGCTGGCCTGCCTCCCACACACCACAATGGTCGGGCCATTTATCACAATGTGTCTAAAACTGTGGGCATTGTGGTGTCTGGCCGCATCAGCGTTGCACTTCATCGTGGGAACCATTAGGCTGTGGCAGCCATCTCACTCCTCTGGAGTTATCGCAAGGTTCACATTGGATTGAGGTTATTTATTTTAATAGAAAATTGTACTTCGGCAAGTGTCCAGACCCACCGCCTCAATTGATTTTTTTTACTCCTGGGAAATCTAAGAAATACTCACTTACCAACTCTTAAAGTTTCGATGGCGAGGTATCTGTCTGTGCTGTCTCCTTGTCTCCCGACCCAAAATGCTGCCGACGTTGCACGTTATCTGTGGACAGTGGTTGAGCTGTGCATTCCTTACATCGCCTGTCCTTTTCTAACGCCGGGAGTGTGTCGGGTCTAGTCGGTCCTTCCCTCGCTCTCCCGCGCCTTCCATCAGTGTCCCTCCGTCTCACCGAAGTAATAACTCGGCATAATTAGCTGGGGCAGTTGAGTGCGATGGTCCGGTTCCGTCCTGCTTGACGCCGGCTGGAAACAAGGCTTTCCTCTGGCCCTTTTGGCTGGATACTAACGTGGACAAATCTTTGTGGAGTTGGGTACATTAGGGAGTACTGGTGAGACAGAGTGAGGTCGTGGCGCTGATGGTATCGGGCCCGGCACCCATTACCGGGACGCGCAGACACACGCCGCAAACCATACTCAAACGAAGGGCTCACCGCACTGGCCGAACTCTGCGGCTTTCGCGCGACGAAAAGACATTAAGCTTAACAAGTTTTTAAAGTTAGGAGTGCTTATTAGGATTGGTGTTGATTGGCGTTAAAGAAAAAGAAAACATTTACACCATGCATTAATGTTTAAGAAAGTTTAATGTGCATTTGTTAATGCTGCAGTTGGTTTGTATTTCGATTGATGACTAACGTGTTTATCTCTCCGCAGGTCCCTTGATTGACGACACCTGGTTCCTTGTGATCATCTCCTCTTGTGTGGCAGCCACTTTGCTCGGGATCATCTTGGCCATCGCCTTCCTCAAATACAGAGAGTAAGTATCTCATGCCTTTCGTCATCATCACTGATCTTTTGAAATAATTCTTCAAAGTGATACCTTTCACGCAAGCCTTCAAACGTATACATTTTTAATCTTTCTAAATGTGTCACTGTTACTTACTCATACGCTTTCGTAAAATTAGTTATTCGCGGTATCGATAAAGCACACAAGGTCAGCAGGCGTTAAGTAAGACTTTCCCAACCTTGATGAGTCCGAGCTGGCAGCGTCGCTCACTGCCAGAGAACCTTAGTGCCAGAATATCAGATCCTGCAGGTGCCCCAGGAGCCCCTCCCGAGAATTATCCCGGCGGGCGCACCTGGGCCGGAAAGAAGCTGCTCTGGGCGGGCATGACGGCGTGTCGATGACTGCGACACTCGCGCCTCAGCCTTTTGTCCAAATTTCAGCGGGCCCGACGCGCGATTAGATCGGAACGGAGCTGATCTGCCGACGCTTCATTACTCTCCGCTGTGATAAGTGGAGTGGCCTCTGATAGCTGGAACAGAACCGTAGATAAAAGCACCCCTTAATTAACGACCACCGCCCTCACGCCGGTCGGGCAGCGCTCGACTAATGAGTTGTGTAATGACCAGTTTGGGAGCTTAGTCCGCGCCCGTTCCTTGCGGCCGCCGTGGCCCCGGACCCCGCGCTCGTCAACTTCGTGTGAAGTTTTGCACTTGGAGGTTCAAGGCGGTATTACTGTAAGTAGATGTAGCCAGGAATTCACTGCCAGCAGATCGTAGAATACAACTAATATAATACTCTTCCCGTTCTAATGCGCGCCAACTAGAAGCGACATCTGAGAAATAAATGAAGTCTTTCTTGGCACTGAAC
>NW_020869169.1:668372-678372 GCF_003789085.1 Penaeus vannamei
ATAATTGAGCTTATAAAAAAAAAAAGATAAACAATCAGTGAAACAAGGAAAATTACTGTACAGTGGTGCTTAACTTCATGAGGCAGGATTTTAGGGGAAAATCACACCCCTTGCACAGAAATGCTGACATGTTTTAACCCTATCATGGTGGGGCCAGAATTTTCTGTGACATTTATTACATGACAGCCTAACCTCTCAGGCAGGGTGCGTGGTGTGTACAGTCGAACCACCCGCTTGCTCGCTAGAGCGAGTTGTGACATGTATACACTTCATTACATCATGACGGCTATAGCTGTACCCGTCAGTAAGGGGTTAAGGGAATTCAGTAGCTAAACATATGTTGGCAACAAAGATTTGCCAGATAGCACTTTGTACTAATTCCTATCATCCTGGCCATTAAAAAGGTGGGTGGGGAGATAAATGGGTGTGCTGTAAACTACTGAAAAAATGAAAATGATAGAATTTAACCCTCTGTGAAAAAAGGGGCATTAAAAAGGTAGATTTAAAGCAAATATGCTGCAGAGAGCAAAATATAGAAATAAAATTAAGGCTAATTCTTTACAATACAGATGCACTCACCAGAGGCAAAGTCCCCAATTCCATGTTAATAATCTAAGTTGCCATGAGGCCTTTGGGCACTGCCAAATTGGAGGGTTGATGGGGGCTCCTCCCCCCAATATCCCCAACAAGCATTGTTGTAACTGAGCAAGCTCTCCAAGTTAGAGCTGACACTCAGGAGGTTCTGAAGCTGAACACTGCTCTCTGTGCTTTTTCCCCTCTGTTTGTGGCATTACTATTCATGTCTACTAGTTATTTCTTGTACTAGCAATTGCAATATTTTGTCCTTCATAAGAATATCATCTTAAATTTTCTCTAGCTCAGTGTGCCCATACCATAAAAATAAACCAAACTATGTGAAAATTTGAATATGCTAACAAGCCTCAGAAAATGTCATGTAGTTTGATGCAATAAGAATGAATGCATTATTATTATTATTATTATTATTATTATTATTATTATTATTATTATTATTATTATTATTATTATTATTATTATTTCTCACCAAGCCTTCATTATTTGAGACTACACCCCTCTCCTCATCCAACAGGCTTGGGGAACCTTTAGGAAATTAAGGTTTTAGGTGGTGTGAAAATGAATAGTACAAAACATGTTTGATTTCTACTTAATGTAAACTAAAACGGTACATCATGTAATTTTATTACAATTTACTCATGCACATGGTGTACGTCTTGTCATGTCATGTTTTAAAGTCACTAAACATCCTCCATGCATATTCTTGCAGGATAGAGCTCAGATTGATTGTTAGATTAGAAACTTCCTGGATGCATCTTCAATGTATATTTCATATATGTATATTTATATATATATATATATATATATATATATATATATATATATATATATATATATATATATATATATATATATATATATATATATATATATATGCATATATATACATATATATATGTGCATATATATATATATATATGCATATATATATATATGCATATATATATATGCATATATATATATATATCATATATATATATATATATATATATATATATATATATATATATATATATATATATATATATATATATATATATATATATATATATATATATATATATATATATATATATATATATATATATATATATATATATATATATATATATATATATATATATATATATATATATATATATATATATATATATATATATATATATATATATATATATATATATATATATATATATATATATATATATATATATATATATATATATATATATATATATATATATATATATAATATATATAATATATATAGCATATATATAAGCACACACACACACACACACACACACACACACACACACACACACACACACACACACACACACACACACACACACACACAACACACACACACACACAACACACACACACACTCACTCACTCACTCACACTCACTCACCACTCACACTCACACTCACACACACTCACACTCACACTCACTCTCACTCACTCACTCACTCACTCACTCACTCACTCACTCACTCACTCACTCACTCACTCACTCACTCACTCACTCACTCACTCACTCACTCACTCACCACTCACTCCACTCACACACACACACACACACACACACACACACACACACACACACACACACACACACACACACACACACACACACATATATAACTAATATACACACGTTATACATGATAAAAGAACTAATAATTCTTTACAGTACAGATGCATTCCCCAGACATGAAGTCCCCAACTCCATGTCATAAAATTTATTCAACAATCTAAGTTGCTGTGACTGGATTTCAAGCACTGTCTGAGAGAAGGGTTCATGGAGGGCTTTGCCCACTAACACCCCTAGCAAAAGTTGTTTTCTCCTTGGTATGAACGACAAAAGAGAGCTGAAACTCAGGAGCACTGAGTAGCCTTAGGCTGTGAGCAGTGTTTTTTGCAATCTTTTTCCTCAATTTGTGGCATTATCGTTCTTGTCTATATATTAATTCTTGTACTAATGACTGTGAATTTTTGTCTTCTGCGAGAATATAATTTTCAATCTACTCTGGTTTAGTGAGTCCATATTGTAAAGATTAACCCAAGAACTGCCTCTGAACTGCCTCAGATAGTCAATTTCAGTACGCCATGAAAGATTAGTAACTTGAAACTGTCCTCTTTTATGATAAGCCTCTTGAAGTAGTTTTCATAGGCAATCATTTTGAAGGTTTGAATGTTCAGGAACTTTTTTTTCTTCTTTCTTTCTGCTATTATTATTATTATTATTATTATTATTATTATTATTATTATTATTATTATTATTATTATTATTATTATTATTATTATTATTATTATTATCATTATCATTATTATCACTATGATTATTTTTGTTGTTATTGTTATTATTATTATTATTATTATTATTGTTGTTGTTGTTGTTATAATTGTTATCATTATCATCATTATTATCATTATTTTTATTATCATCATCATCAACATCAATCATCATCATCATCATCATCATCATCATCATCATCATCATCATCATCATCATCAATCATCATCATCATCATCATCATCATCATCATCATCATCATCATCATCATCATCATCATCATCATCATCATCATCATCATCATCATCATCATCATCATCATCATAGATGATTGCTTACCAATGAAGGATGAAGATTTAAAGAATTATTGGAATATTTTCTGTCAAATGAATTTTTCATTGTTTGGTTTGCACATGAAATATGATGGATGAAAAATGTCTTAGATTTTAAGAAATTATTAATTCTATGGACTATATCTCATAAAAGTCACTAAAATTGAAACAAAAATGCATGCATTTTATATATGATTGTAATTTCTGTAATATATAGATTAAAAGATAGATTGTGGGAAAAGTTTAAAAGATACCCACATGTCTGGCCTTGCACCTGTCGGTGCCTTTTACACCAAAAAATGCAAACCCATTATAGCTTGTAGAGGTCTTAGTCATCAGATAAGGAATCCGTTTTATTTTACCAAAGTATATAAAGTTCTGGTTTGTAGTACTATATCAGAGCACAATATGTAGAGGCTACAGCAAAGGCTTGTCACTGCCTCTCTCTCTCTCTCTCTTACAGCAAATTTCAAGTTGATTTGAAATTTGAATAGAGGATAGTCTTTACAAGTTTGAGTAACGTCTCTTTTGAAAGCCGCTGTGGGAGAACAAAGTGCTAAGACTGCAGCAAATGCTTTTGACTCTGTAATAGGACTTGTTTGTTATCTGTTATAGCTAGTTTCAAGTGGATTGGATATAACACAGCTTGTATGAATTTAAGAAAAAGTCCAATTTGAAAGCTACAAAATTTAACCTTTTGATTAGCCTAATGTAATATATATATATATATATATATATATATATATATATATATATATATATATATATATATATATATATATATATATATATATATATATATATATATATATATATATATATATATATATATATATATATATATATATATATATATAGAAAGTGTTATCATAATTCACATGGCTTTATTGATACTTGCCGTCATTTTACTTGGGAATTATGCTTATTAACGATCAAGAGTGTCCAAATCTTTATTCTCTAATTGATTCTTATGATGGATTACCTATTCATCAAAGATATAGAAAAGTAAAAATTGTTTAGCTCTAGAATATTTTGTTCACCTTTCATATATGTATGCATTGGATTGAAAGTTGGACTAGATTTGCAAGTAGAAAATATATTATGTAGATGTTGAAAATGTGTTGATTATGCATTTTTAATATTGACTAGTTACTTCTTATTTAGATATAAAAAGGTATTTTTTATGTACAGCTGATATACTAAAGTGTAAGCTCCACACCCTCCTAGAAGCATTTTAGTTGAAAATCATGTTTCTTTGCTAAATTCCTACTGGAGCTGAAATTGTTGAAGAGCTGTAGAAGATACATTAATATAAAATAATCTCCTAGGACTTCATTAAGATTTATTTACTGATAGGATCATTATTAGCAGGCTTACAGTCTATTATAATTACATAATCTATACAGTTACCATATACAACAACTCTCTCTCTCTCTCTCTCTCTCTCTCTCTCTCTCTCTCATCTCTCTCTCTCTCTCTCTCTCTCTCTCTCTCTCTCTCTCTCTCTTCTCTCTCTCTCTCTCTCTCTCTCTCTCCTCTCTCTCTCCTCCCTCTCCCTCTCCCTCTCCCTCTCCCCTCTCCCTCCTCCCTCCTCCCTCTCCCCCTCTCCTCTCTTCATCTGCTTTCATCTCTCTCCNGACAGCATACATACGATTAACACCTCCTTGTTTTAGATTAAACCATAGATCGTCATTAATTAATATTTGACGCCGTGTTGTTTCGGAATGCTGTGTTTTCACTTAAGCTTCTCGCCGGCGCTGTAATCCTGAAGTTTAATCATCAGTGAAATGGGTATTATCATTATATTGTCGTGATCGTGTGATGGCAAATCGTTGAGAAAAGGGATGGGGAGGGGGAGGTGAAGGGTGAGTGGGAAGTGAAGGGAAGGAAAGGGAGGAGGGAGGGAGGAGAGGGGAGGAGAGGAATGGATGAAGAGGGTAGGGAAGGTGGGAGGGAGAGAGAGGATGTTGTGAGTGGGTGGTGAGGGAGGGAGAGAGAGGGAGGGAGAGAGAGAGAGAGGGAAGGGAAAGGGAGAGAGAGAGAAGAGAGAGAGAAGAGAGAGAGAGAGAGAGAGAGAGAGAGAGAGAGAGAGAGAGAGAGAGAGAGAGAGAGAGAGAAAGAAAGAAAGAAAGAAAGAGAAACACAAAAAAAAGACAAAGAAAGAAAGAGATTAATATAAACAATCAATACCGATGGGGAATATCTTACTATTTCTATAATGAATATTCAGTGAATGAAATTTCGATTCGCCCCCCCCCCCCCCCCCGTTTCATGATATGGTCCGGCGTCTGTTCGCTTAATTGTGACGAATGATGAGAACTTAGGTTTGTGGATAATACATCAAATACAATCATACAATAATGCAGTACACCAGATAATATGATAAAGATGATACAATACACAAGTGATAATAATACAATACATCAAACGATATGATAAAGATGATACAATACACAAGTGATAATAATACAATACATCAAACGACATGATAAAGATGATACAATACACCAGTGATAATAACACAATATATCAAGCGACATGAATAAAGATGATACAATACCCAGTGATGATAATACAATACATCAAACGACCATGATAAAGATGATACAATACACCATTGATAATATACAATACATCAAACGAATGATAAAGATGATACAATACACCATTGATAATAATACAATACATCAAACGACATGATAAAGATGATACAATACACCATTGATAATAATACAATACATCAAACATGATAAGATAATACAATACAATTGATAATAATACAATACATCAAGACACATGATAAAGATGATACAATACACCAGTGATAATAATACAATACATCAAACGACATGATAAAGATGATACAATACACAAGTGATAATAATACAATACATCAAAGAATATAAAGATGATACAAACACAATGATGAAATACAATATATCAAACGATATGATAAAGATGATACAATACACCAATGATGATAATACAATACATCAAACGATATGATAAAGATGATACAATACACAAGTGATAATAATACAATACATCAAACGATATGATAAAGATGATACAATACACCACAAAATATGATAATGATGGTACAATAAATCAGACAATATAATAGTAATAATACAATAATCAAAAAAATACAAGATATGATGACAATACATCAAAATGGTAAGTTTGGTGTGTGGGAAGGAATAAAACAACGCGAAAACGCACATGCACTCGGACGAAAACGTACCACCACAGACGCACATGCAAACACACATGTTAAACGCACACACATATGTAAACGCACATGCATGGTAAACGCACACACATATTGTAAACACACAGACACTCAGACGAACACACACACACGCACACACACACGCACACGCACACACACACACACACACACACACACACACACACACACACACACACACACACACACACACACACACACACACACACACACACACACACACACACACACACACACACACCACACACACACCACACACACGCACACACACACACACACACACACACACACACACACACAACACACACACACACACACACACACACACACACACACACACACACACAACACACGCACATATTACCCCGCAAACACGCGCGCGCGCACATATGCACGTACACTTAAAGAAAGAAAAAGAAAAAGAAAAAGAAAAAAAAAGTACTGAAAGAGATTAGAAGTGAACCTGATTGAAAAAATATCTGATCGCTTGAGGGCAACATCAACTTGATTATTTATTTGAGAGAAAAAGGAGAAGAAAATATAAAAATAAGATGTATTCCTTCCGTTCTGTATTTTTGCTATTGTATCTGCAGTTGCAAAAGTGTCGTTGCATCTTGGTTAAGAAATGTTGAATTGTTATTTTCTGTCTGTCTGTCTGTGTGTCTGTCTGTATTTCTACTCTCTTTCTCTTGCTCTTGCTCTTGCTCTTGCTCTCTCTCTGCTCTCTCTCTCTCTCTCTCTCTCTCTCTCTCTCTCTCTCTCTTCTCTCTCTCTCTCTCTCTCTCTCTCTCTTCTCTCTCTCTCTCTCTCTCTCTCTCTCTCTCTCTCTTCTCTCTCTCTCTCGCTCTTCTCTCCTCTCTCCTCTCTCTCTCTCTTCTCTCTCTCTCTCTCTCTCTCTCTCTCTCTCTCTCTCTCTCTCTCTCCTCTCTCTCTCTCTCTCTCTCTCTCTCTCTCTCTCTCTCTTCTCTCTCTCTCTCTCATTCTCTCATTCTTTATCTTTTTTCTTTTTTTTTTTTTTTTTTCCTTTTCTCTTTTCCTTCTTCATCCTTTCCTCAAATTCTATCATCTCCTCCTCCTTCCTCCTCCCCTCCCAACCTTATACCCTGCTTTAATTCTTCTCTCTTCCTCCTTCCCTCCCCTCTCCCCTCCCTTCCTTCTACCTCCCCGTCCCTTCTACCTTCCCCTCCCTCCCACTCCCACTCCCTCTCTCCCCTCTCCCCCCCTCCCTCCCCTCCCCTCCCCTCCCCTCCCCTCCCCTCCCTTCCTTCTACCCCTCCCCTTCCCCCCCCTCCCCTTCCTTCCCCCACCCCACCCCTACCCTCCCCCCCCCCCTCCTCCCCTCCCCTCCCCTCCCTCCCTTCTACTCCCCCTCCTTCTACCTTCCATCTCCCCTCCCTTCCTTCTACCCCTCCCTCCCCTCCCCTCCCCTCCCCCCACCCCACCCCACCCCTACCACCCATATTCGAAAATAGTCCTTCAGATAAATTGCTATTGATCTCGGGGCGTGCATGATTGTTAAGCCACGCCTTTTATCGGTGGTTTCGGAGGAGGGAGGTTGGGTTGGGTGGGGGTGTTTCGGGGGGGGGTGGGAGGGAAGGAGGGAGGGTGGGTGTGGTGGGTGGAGGTTGGAGGAGGGAGAGGGGGTGGGAGGGAGGGAGGGAGGGAAGGGTGAGTGGGTGGGTGGGTGGAAGGGGGATAGGAAAATGTGTGGAGAGAAGAGAAAGAAAAAGAAAGAAAGAAAGAAAGAAAGAAAAGTGAAAGAGAGCCAGACATACCAGGAACAAAACACACAGACAAAAACACAGACAAACATACATACAACAGACAAACAAAACAGACACAAACACACAGAAAAAAAAAGCAGACAAAACCCAAAACGTAGTGGATAGGCGAAGGTGAGGAGAGAAGGGGGAGAGAAGCATAGGCCTATCGCCAGCCACGAAGCAACGAGAAACAGGCCTCAGGAAAAGGTGTCAGCAAAAGGGGTGATTGAACCTCGAAAATGAATCACAATTGAGAAAAATAAAATAAATAAAAAAAATTATTGACGTGAATTATTTATGGCGGCGTAATAATCGGCCGGAGAGCGCATGGTGGTTCTGATGCACTGATTTTGTGGTTGTTGTTGTTATGGTTGTTGTTTGTTGTTGTTGTTGTTGTTGTTGTTTGTGTTTTGTTGTTGTTGTTGGTTGTGTTGTGTTGTCATTATTGTTTATTTATTATTGTCATATTATCATTATTATTATTGTTATTGTTGACTTATTATTGTTATTATTATTATTATTAATTATTATTATTTATATTATTATTATTATTATTATTATTATTAATTATTATTATTATTATTATTATTATTATTTATTAGTTTATATTATTTTATTATTATTATATTATTATTGATTATTATTATGTATTGATTATTGATTATTATTATTATTAGGGGTATTATTATTATATTATTATTATTATTATTGTTAATTGTTCTTATGTTAATGCTTATTTTGATATTATTTTGTATCGAATTATATTATCATTGGATTATATGATTATTTATTATCATTATTTGTTATCATTATTATTATATTTGTTATGTATTGTTGATTATTAATTATTAGATATGAAAAGAAAGGGTAGAGGGAGAAAAGAAAGAAAAAGGAGAAGATAAGTGAATAAATGAAATAAAGAAGGGGAATAAGAAACGAGAAGGAGGGAGGGAAGAGAAACGAAGGGAGGGGGAAAGAGGGAGGAGAACGAAAAGTACAGATTGTTTATTTCTGTCAACACCTAGAGTTTTCTCCTCCTTCCGGCGCGCGGACACACCTGATGAACAGCAGTCCACTCTTCTTCTTGTTCTTTCTCTTATTCTTCCTCTCTTTCTCGTCTCTTTTTATCTCCTTTTCTATCCCTTCTTTTTCCTCCTTCTTCTGGTCATTTATTTTTATTTTTTCTTATGCTTCCTTCTCTACCTTATTCTCCTGTTGTTGCTGTTTCTCTTCTTTCTCTCTGCTTTCTTCTTCTTCTTCCTCTCCTCATCTCTTTCCTCTTCCTCTTTACTCTTCACTCTTTCTCACCTCCTCCCCCTCCTCCTCCTCCTTTCTCCTCCTCTCCTCCTCCACCTCCTCCTCCTCCTTCTTCCTCCTCCTCCTCCTCTCCCCTCCTCCTCCTCCTCCTCCTCCTCCTCCACCTCCACCTCCCCCTCCCCCTCCCCCTCCCCTCCCCTCCCCCTCCCCCTCCTCCCTCTCCTCCTCCTCCTCCTCCTCCTCCTCCTCCTCCAGCACCCCTTCACCCCCCCCACTACTCCCTCCCTCCCACATTCGTCGCCCTCAACGAGGTGTTAATCCATTAGGCACGAAATGAGCCATCGATTCGGACAAGCGATTAACGTAAATGCTTATGATAATTTGTGTTGGGTTTCTGCACGGCGTTCGGTTCTGTGCGTTTGGCTTTGGCTTCGTTGATGTGTGGGTTTTTGGCTTGGTTAGGGAGGGGGGAGAGGGAGGTGAGGGGAGGGAGGAGGGGGGA
>NW_020869169.1:683372-688372 GCF_003789085.1 Penaeus vannamei
AAGAATTCAAAACACATTACTTTGAAGTCGCATCCAAGACACATTATCCTTATCACACATTTAGGAAATATATTTGGATGGATTCGGAAAAAACCTAACCCTTCGGACACATGGCACATTCCTCTTTTAGTCTGCATATTTGAANGGAGGGAGAGATGATGGAGAGAGAGAGGGAAGGGGGAGAGAGAGGAGAGAGGAATAGAGAGAGATAGAAATGACAAGAAGAGAGAGAGAGAGAGAGAGAGAGAGAGAGAGAAGAGGAAGAGAGAAGAGACACGGGACGAGAGAGAGAGGAGAGGGAGAGATGGAGAACGAGAGAGAGAGAGGAGAGCGACGAGAGGAGAGAGGAGACGAGGAAGGGAGGAGAGATAGAGATAATAAGAGACAGGAGAAGTAAATAAATGATAGGTGAGTGAATAAGAGCGAGCCGAGGAGCGAAAGAGGTAAGTGAGTGAGTGAGGAGTAAGAGTGAGAGGACATCTAGAGACCAAATGAGAGAGCAGAGAGAGAGAAGGAGAGAGAGAAATGGGAAGAGGACAGAGAGAGAGGAGAGAGGAGAGATCAGAGGAGAGAGAGAGAGAGAGAGAAGAGAGGAGAGGTGGAGAGAGAGAGAGAAGAGACAGCAAGACGACAGAAGAGACAGAAGAGACAGAAGAGAAGAGAAGAAAGAGGAGAACGGAGAGACGAAGAGAGAAGAAGAGAAAGAGAGAGAGAGAGAGAAGAGAGAGAGAGAGAGAGAGAGAAGAGAGAGAGAGAGTAGAGAGAGAGATGAGAGAGAGAGAGAGAGAGAGACAGACAGACAGAGGAGAGAGAAGACAGACAGACAGAGAGGAGAGAGAGAGAAAAGAAGAAGAAAGAGTAAAACAGAAATTAGACCTTGGAAAGAAAGAGTAAAAAAAACAAACCAAAAGAGACAAAAAAAAGGAAAAAAAAAACACGCATGACAACCCATGACAACCCTCTGCCAACAAGAGAGTGAGAGTATCGGCAGAGAGTTGTCACAGCATTCCACCAAGATGTCCCCCACCTCTTAGTCTTGAAGGTGTTCGTCGGAGGGACACGGGCAGGTGGGGGGTGGGAAGGTGGATGGGGGTGGGTGGAGGTGGGGTATGGGGGGTGGGGCGGGAGTTGTTCGTGGGTTTTATGCGTTGCTGTTGACTACGGAGAATGGGGTGTCCGGTACCCGTTCAGAGTTTTTGGTGAGAGGTTAGTGTGGTGTGGTGTTTTGGGTGTGGTGTGGGGGTTGGTTTTGGGATAGAGGAGTGTGGTGAGGTGTGTGGTGTGGGGTGTGGTGTGGTGTGGTGTGGGGTTGGTTTGGGGGCAGAGGAGTGTGGTGTGGTGTGGTGTGGATTGGTGTGGATATATGGTTGGTTTGGGGAGAGAGGAGGTGGTGTTTTGGTGTGATGTGGGGTTGGTTTAGTGATGATGGTGTGGTGGTTGGATGGTTATGTGGTGAAGAATGGTGTGGTATGAGAATAAACTCAGTAAATGGAACAAAGACGGATAGAAAATTGAGATGTAATGCTACAGATAAGAAAGAGAGGGAGGGGGAGGGAGGAGAGGGAGGAGGGGGGAGGGAGAGGGAGGGAGGGAGAGAGGGAAGGGAGGGAGGAGAGAGGAGGGAGGGAGGAGGGAGGAGGGAGGGAGGGAGGGAGGGAGGGAGGGAGGAGGGAGGGGAAAGGGAGAGAGAGAGAGAAGAGAGAGAGAGAGATGAGAGAGAGAGCAGAGAGAGAGAGAGAGAGAGGAGGGTGGGAGGGGAGGGGAGGGAGGGAAGGAGGGAGGGAGGGAGGGGGGAGGGAGGGAGGAGGGAGGGAGGGGAGGAGGGAGGGAGGGAGGGGGGAGGGAGGGAGGAGGAGAGAGCGAGTAGAGAGAGAGAGAGGGGTGAGGTGAGGAGAGGGAGGGAGGGAGGGAAGGGGGGAGAGAGAGAGGAGGGAGGGAGGGAGGAAGAGGGAGGGAGGAGGGAGGAGAGAGAAAGAGGACAGAGAGGGAAAGAGGCGGAGGAGGGGGAGGGAGGGAGGGAGGCGAGAGAGAGAGATGGCAGAGTGTGGGTGGTAGGGTGGTGTGTGTAGGGTTGGTGTGGATGTAGGGTTGGCTGTGTATGTGTGGATGTAGTGGTTGGCATGATAGATGTATGTAGAAATGTAAAAATATTGATATGCAAGCAAGGTGTTCGTGTTCAGATTAGAAATATGTCATGTAGGCGAAGTCGTGGAATGTTAAATTGATACTTAAAGTTGAAAAATTTTCTCTATATTTGCATAAATAGAAAGTTCGCAGGCCACATGTAAGCAACACAACACCACACACACACACACACACACACAACAAACACAACACACACACCACACACACACACACACACCACACACAACACACCACACACACACACACACACACACATCACACACACACACACACACACACACACACACACACCACACACAACACCACACACGCACACATATGCACACGTATGTATATATACATACATATATACATACACACTCCAAAAGTCACAGATATCAACCTGAGAAATCAGCTTAAAATATATTCCAAATATGATTATCTAGATAGTGAAGTCATAATATTTGCAGATACCTGAACTGATAAATAAAACAATGGATAAATCAACAAATCATGGAATGACAAACAAATAAATAAGTGAATAAGCAAATAATTGAATAGATAAATGTATATAGATATAGAGAGAAGAGATGAGAGAGAGAGAGAGGAGAGAGAGAGAGAGAGAGAGAGAGAGAGAGAGAGAGAGAGAGAGAAGAGAGAGAGAGAGAGAGAGAGAGAGAGAGAGAGAGAGAGAGAGAGAGAGAGATAAAGAGATAAAGAAAGAAGAAGAAGAGAAGAGTAAAAAAAGAAGAGAAGAGAAAGAAAAGAGAAAACAAATTAATATTAGACAGACAAACCAACATTTCTTCTAAACGACCACACAACCTAACAAACAAAATACCAACCAACCGATCACTCTATACCCCCCCCCCCCCCCCCTCACTCACATCCACGACCTCGTTACAACAACACACTATCATCACCACCGAACCATATCTCCCCTTATCTCACCATCCTTACCCTTGGCGGCACCTTTTACCCTAATACTAATACCCTAATACCCTAATACCCTCCTTGCACCCTTAGGCACGGGGGTGACACTCACTCACTTGACCACGCCCCCTTCGGAGTGACGTCGGCTTGACTCCTCCCCCTTGTACCGTCTCACAAACAGCTGTGTCGTTGGCATAAGTAGTTCTTTATCGCTGGTCTATCGCCTGGGTCTCTGGTCTGGGCTACGAGGGGAATGTTGTATGTATGGTGTGTTGAATGTGTATTAACTATCATTATCATTATTATTATTATCGTTATCATTATAATCATCACTATTATTATAATCCTTGTCATCACCATCATCATCATCATCATCATCAACGTTTTGCATTATCCTCCTCCTCCTCTCATCTCATCATCATCATCACCATCATCATCCTCATTATCCTCTTCCTCCTCCTCATTATCATTATCATAACTTAATCCTCATCATTATATCCTGTTCATCAGAATCCTCCTCATCATCATTATCATCATTATCCTCCTCCTCTTTTTCATCATCATCATCATCATCATCATTACCATCATCATCATTATCCTCCTCCTCCTTTTTCATCATCATCATTATCCTTCCTCCTTTTCATCATCATCATCATGTTCCTCTCTTCGTCATTATGTTCCTCTCCTCCTTCTCCTTCCTCCCCCTCTCCTCCTCCTCCACTCATCATCCTTTCTCATATCACATCACTATCATCATCACACAATCCTCTATAACAGTAAATTCCAGCCATCAAATGAATATCAACTTTTATCACACCAGATAAATCCAAACGTGTTTTAAACATCACTATTTTCCTCACATAAGAAATAGGAAAACTCTCATATCATATTCTCATAATCTAAATCCCTTTTTTTATACGGATTCAAATACCCTTTTAATCGTCGTCAATTCTCCTGAACCGAAAATATAATACTTCCAAGTCACTTCACAATCACTTCACTTTATCCTTATCATCACGGACCATTTGCCTCTCTCGCCTCAGCTTGTGATATGATCTCACTTCACTGACATGATCTCACTTCACTTCACAGGAACATGACACTCCTTACGATGTCCTTTACTGGTCTACGGGGAAGTGATTTGGTATTTCGTGTCTGTTCTCGTGTCATTTTTTTCTTTTCTTTCGCTTCTTCTTGTTCTTTTTCTTGTTCTTGTCTTTTATTTTTGTCGCTTACCTCTCTTTTCGTTATCTCTGTTTCTTGTACTTTTCATTTTCTTTTATGTAAATCTTTCTCTCCTTTTTCCTTTCTCTTCGTCACATCCTCCTATTTATTTGTTCGTCTTCCTCTCCATCTCCTTTCGCCCTCCTCCTTTTTCCCCTTCCCCTTTTCTTCCTCTCTCTCTCTCGCCTTTTTCCCCTCTTCCCTCTCTCTCTCTTCCCCCTCTCTCTTCTCTTCTCCCCCCTTTCCTCTTTCTCTCCTTCTCCCTCTTCCTCTCCTCTCCTTCTCCCTCTTCTCTCTATCTCCTTCTCCCTCTTCCTCTTCTCTCCTTCCCCCCTCTTCTCTCCGCTCTCTCTTTTCTCTTCCTCTCCTCTCTCTTCCCCCCTCCTCCCACCCATCCCTCCCCTCCTCCCTCCTCCCTCCTCCCTCCACCCTCCTCCCCTCTCCCTCCACCCTCCCCCCGCTCTGTCCTCTCTCCTTCTCCCCTTCTTCTCTCTCCTCCACCCCCTCTTCCTCTTTCTTTCTCCTCCTCTCCCCATCCTCCACCGAACTCCTCCTCCCCTCCACCTCCACCCTCCCCCCCGCTCCTCCCTCCTGCCTCCACCCTCCACCCCTCCACCCCACCAACTATAAGCACCCAGCCACACACACACGCGCGCAAGGGGATAAGGTACACACACACACACACACACTCACGTCTCTTTTCAGCATTTCAACAATCA
>NW_020869169.1:691154-693654 GCF_003789085.1 Penaeus vannamei
AAGAAGGGAGGGATGGAGGGAGGAAGGAAGGGAGGGAGGGAGAGAGGAAGGAAGGGAGAGAGAGAGACAGACAGATAGACAGACAGAGAAAGAGAGAGAGAGAGGAACACACGAACACACATACACACACACACTGGCAAACAGACAAACAGACGAAGACAAAGATACAAAGACAGACAAACAGACAGACGAATAGACAGATAAAGAGAGAGAGAGAGGAACACACGAACACACAAATACACACACACGCAAATACACACACACACACACACACACACACATTAGCAAACAGACGAAGACAAAGGTACAAAGACAGACACACAGACAGACAAATAGACAGAGAGAGAGAGGGGGGGAGGGGGGCAAGGACAGAGAGAAAGAGAAGATGAGTAACAGAGAGAGCAAATCTCATGCCAGGACATTTTGTGCGTAAGACATCACCTCCTTTGGCAAACACCTCGACATTGCTGCCACGTGTTGCTCCACACGTGACCAAACAAGCGGTGCTTTAGGCAAGAAAAGAAGCCTTATAAACCTATGCGTAAGAACAAGCAACTTCCGTTTTTTTGTTTTTCTTTGTAGTGTATCTATTTCCGTGGTTTATCTATTTGTCTATTTAGGTGTCCTTTTCTCAACTAGCATGGCTGAAATAACATTCTGCGCACACACAGGACGGAAAAGGTGCGAGAGGATGAGAGAGAGTAAGAAAGAGAGGGTTAGGAAAAAAAAAAAATCACTTTTTCATTCAATAGCAAATACAAGAAGTTAACGAGTGCCCTAAATATCCAGAGAGACATGAATGACAGGTGTCACAAAATATCCCATATTGACCGCTGTATCACTTATCTTTAACTTTTTATCTTCCGAATGATTGTAAATATTCTCCAAAACGTAGTATCACGCCATTCAGACCAACACTCGACGTGCCACTTATACGCATACTATCAACAAAGAAATATTCAATTGACCTATTGCAACGGGACAGCGACGTCACAAGGTCACGTGGGGGCGTGTCCCGCGACCGACCAATCAGCTCCGACTTGTCCGACGGCAGACTAGACGCTGATTGGTCGAGAGGCGGTGGTGCGATGACGTCACTCGATATGACGTCACGGAGGCTGCGTATTTGTAAACATTGTCCGAGTTGGCGAGGAAGGAGGTGGAAGGAAGGGGTGAAATTCTTCTCATTTTCGCTCATTATTCCTTCGCGTGGCTCGGGAGGAGGACGGAAAGTGTGTGCGAGTGTCGAGGGAATCTAGAGGAAGGGACTGAGCGACGAAAAAGTGTGGAATAAAGTGAAGAAAAGGGATATTTGTCGAGGTATTGCAAGGTGAGAGCTGTCTCAGTTGTCATGTTTGAAAGGAACCAGAATTTCGGTTCCGTGTTGCAAGTTGATGTGTTGTTGCAAGGGGATTAATGAGGTTATTTTAGATGTAGTGGGTGAATAAAGGGATATTGTGTTAATAGGTGATGAGTAAAGAGTAAGATTCATAGGACTTTTACTCATGCAACTTTAATTAATTGCTGAAGAAGGTAAGCATTCTTTATGTCGATGAGAAGACTAGATACAAGATTGGCAGTATTCGTTCTCCAATCGTGCAATAAGTCGTCTCTTTGTAACTTTAATTTTGGAAGGAAGTATGATGACAACATTTGATAACGCTTTGACAGGAGAAAGTGTGAAAGTGTCTTGTTTCCCCCCCGGAAAAATAATGTTTGTAGGAATATTATTATTATGTGTCTCAAGAAAATTATTTCCTTGTAGTAACTGATTTTGTGTTTAAATTAGATTTTTTTTATTTCTGGGCTATACAAAACATTATTTTAAGCTAAGACTATCAAAAGAAGGAAAATTAATCCTCTGTAACTGATAGCTCTACAGTGAGGTAATCAGAATATCAATGTACTTTTGTGACATGACTCAGACCCTACTGCTAGTGGTGCAACAGTATGAATGTTGCAGGAGTCTGGTGGTTTTTAACAGACAAGTGAAATATCAAAGGTCAGATGGCAGAATAAGAAATGGAAAGGTCATTGTACTGCAGCATATGATGACCCAAAGAATGACTTGTAAGATATCTGATTCATTGATAAAATAGCCCAGTTTATAAGAAGCTATTCTTTCTGTAAACTTCTCTTTAGTTATTTGTCACTCACTCTCTCTCTCTCTCTCTCTCTCTCTCTCTCTCTCNATATATATATTATATATATATATATATATTATTATATATATATTATATATATATATGTATTATATATATACGCATACGCCATATATATATATATATAATATTATATATATATATATATATATATATATATATATATATATATATATTATATATATATATAGTATATATATATACTCGCACACGTACACACAGACACTTTACTTTATTATATATATATATATATATATATATATATATATATATATATATATATAATATTATATATATATATATATATATGTATATGTATTTGTGTGTGTGTGTGTGTT
>NW_020869169.1:698654-701154 GCF_003789085.1 Penaeus vannamei
TCTATAGTGATATATAAGATCTATAATGATAATATGTATATATATGCGTAATATTATGTATTATAGCGGAATTATCATATTACATTATAGTTTATCATATAATATATATTATGTACTCCCACTAAGTCACACAGTATATTATGATATCATATATAGAATTAACATTAGATATATAAATAAATACAATATATACTGTATGAATATATTATAAGTATACATACTAGTATATATACTATATATATTATATAGTACTATATTGTTATTTATTTATGTATTGTCTTATATGGTATGATATATATATGCATAAAAAAGCTATTACATGTGTTAATTATATTATACTTACTATATTATAAATATAATATATTCTTATATATATATAGTAGTATACATATATATATGAGTCATGTATTATATGTATAAAAAATACATTTAAATATATATAAATATATATATATATACTATATACTTTAGTATATATATAGTTATAGTATAGTTAACTAATGTATATATGTATAGGTATATTATATGATGGTCTATATATACATATATATATATATAGTAATTACTATATATATATATATATTATATACTTTTAAATATAACATATATTATATTAATATATGGGTATATAATTAATAATATATATAGTAGCGTTACTATTTCGTATCTTTATATATATATATTATGGTAGGGACTAGTGATAATATATCTATTTATACTACTATATCATATATATACTTTAGTATATAGTTATGTATACACACACAACCACACACACACCAACACAGCACACACACATACACACACACACACACACACAGGTATACTATATAATAGGGGTATTAATAGTATACGCTTACTCATATTAGAGTATATATATAGTATAATTAGTTATATATATATACATACATAGTTATATATACAATAGTATATATATCTAGGATAGGTACAGTAGTATGCTGTAGTATATATATAGTAATATATATATATATAAGTATATATATTATAAGTATATAGTTTATAATTAATATATATATAATTATACACCTGATAAAATATTCATACATAATATACTATATAGATATAGTATATATATATATATTATACATATATATACATATATATAGTATATATATTACCATAGTTAGTACAGGTACTATATATCATATGATAGCTTATTACATATATTATTATATCTCAAGCTAATTATACAACCGTACCATATAAGCTATTAACATAGATATAATATAGTATGTATATTATAGTATATGATGGGATCACTTAGCTATATACTTGATCAGTAATATATATACTATATAGTATTTCTCTTATGTATATTATATGTATAATTGTCTTATCTATATATAATACATATACATACGTATATATATAACATATATATATACATATATAATATTCTATGTGTGTAATAGGCATAATATGTATGTGTGTGATATAAGTATGTATAATATAATATATACTATATTGATATCAGATGTATTAATATATATTATATATATTACATAATAATACATTATATATAATTTATACATATATATATATGTATTATACAATATATACATGTATATGTTATACATAATTTATTTATATTATCTATGTGTATAGGTATTATATTGATGTATATGATTAGTATTATATACATAATATATATATATTATATATTATATATATTATTAATATATATTATTATGTAAATATTATAATTTATACATGTATATATGATTACAGGTACTAATATATGGGCATATATTATATCTATGTGTTTATAGCTTTATATATGTATGTGTGTTGTATATATGTATATATATATATAATAGTATATATATTATATATAATATATATAATTATTATATAATATTCATATACTATTAATAATAGTATATATTATATATATATATACTATTTCATATATAAAATATATATATATAATATATATAATTAATATATATATCGTATAATATTATATAATATAATTATATATAATATATATATACATATATATAACATGTATTACTATTATATAATATATTACTATAATATTACGTATATAGCTATGTAGTAATATGTCGTACCCTAAGTATTACTACTATATACACATATTACACTGTAATGTTTACTTATTCTATATATAGTCTATGTGTATAGGTATAATATGTTATGCTATTGAGTGCGGTATATATATACTATTATAATATAATATATACCATATATAACGATACTATATTATACTTAGTATTAACTACCTTTAGCATAACATGATATATACTATTGGCGCGTTATATATATTGCAATAATATATCTATGGCGTTTATAGCTAATTTACTCACTACTATGTGTGCGTGTATCATCATGTATATGTATACTATATCTTTTGTATATTAGTAGCTCGTATATATTACTTCTATTATATAGTAGTATACGTATAATGATATTATTCAGATATTAACTATTCATTCAACTATAGTATTATAAGTATATA
>NW_020869169.1:716653-724153 GCF_003789085.1 Penaeus vannamei
AGGGAAAGATTGTGTAGAAATGTTATGATGTGTATAGTGCAGAATTTATGAATCAGTAAGACAGGGTAAACGTAACCAGAGCGCCACGTGAGAAGGATTACGGACAAGGCTATCTTGTAAAGATAATTCCTTCAGGTAAGAACAGCAAGCACATCATTATTCTCTTTCAGGTAAGAATCGAAGTCAAGCACTGGAGTGTTGAATTATATTCTCGCTTTCAGGTAGAATCAGCAAGCACTGGCATCATATTCTCGTTTCAGGTAGAATCAAGCAAGCACTTAATTTATTATTACTCTTTCAAAGGTAAGAATCAGCGGAGTAATTAAGTTATTATTCTCTTTTCCAGGTAAAAGAACCCAGCAAGCACTTAATTAAGTATTACTCTTTCTCATGTAAAAACAACAAGCACTTTAATTATACATTCTTCTTTAGGTAAGAAACACAAGACTTAATTAATGATTCTCTTTCGGTAAGTAAACCCAGCAAGAATTAATGTGATTCTTTTCCAGGTAGAGAGAATCAGCAAGCACTTTTGTTAATATCATGATTTCTTTTTCAGGTAAGGAATCCAGCAAGCCACTTTATATTCTGATTCTCTTTCAGGTAGGAACCAGACGAATGCACTTAATAGTATTCCTCTGGGCTCCAGGTAAGTTTTTTTTGAACCAGAGTCAAGTCGACTATTAACATTATTTGGCTGCTGGTTCTCTTTTCACGCTTGTGAGAAGAACCAAGTCAAGTGATCAACGTTAATGTCTAGCTTGATTTCTCTTTTTCAGTACCGTACAGAACTTCTGAACAAGAAACACGTAGAAAATTAATAATTAGATTATTTCCTCTGCTCTTTGCTGGTTCTCAACGCGCTGGTAAGTAGAGAACTATTATAGCAAGCACATATAACTGCTTGCTGTAGATTAATTCTTACCATTCTGAAAGGAGAATAATAATAATTTTTCAAGTGTACATGCATGGAGCTCTCTTTTACCTGAAAGAGCGAAGCAAATAATGTTTAAATACTTGCCATGGTTTCTTGGGTATCCTGAAAGAGAAATCATAATTAAGTGCTTTTGGATTTTCTCTCTCTTTTACCTTCAGAGTAATTGAAGAGGAGAACTCACAATTAGAGCAGCTGCTTGCTGTCACTTAACTTACCATGAATAAAATGAATCTCATCGTTTAATGTCTGAGCGGTAAGGTATGCTGATGTGTCCTACCTGACCAAGAGAGAACATCAACACACTTAAAGATTGCTTTAGCTTATGTCTCGATTCTTACCAAGTAAGTGAAAGGAGAGATAAACCATATAGCAAGACACTTTAATTAATGTGGCTTAGTGCGTCGTTTCAGGTTAAGAATCTCTGGAAAGCAAAAGTGACACTAATTAATACATGTGATTTCTCTGCGTTTTGCAGGTATATATTTACAATGAAAGAATAAATTTCTAATAGCTAAGAAGCAGGCTTTGTCAATTAGGTTATTCTTTACCGAAAGAATATATCTCTTTCACAGAAATGATATATAAACATTGCAACATCAGCCATGAGCCATACCTTCTTGACTAAACCGACAGAACATTATTGTAATACTTGAAGCAGAGAGATAAAATTAAATCTATGGCATGCACTGAGATATATTTATTCCTCTTTTATCACGTGGTATAAGAGAAGTAATATGAGAAATACATGCAGAGCTTGCTGAGCACTTTAACTTCTTTACTTCCTCTTTCAGTGAGATAAGAGAATATCTATGACCAATGTCACTTACTTAAATGTATGTACTCTGTCTTTTCATGCTGTAAAGAAAACACAAGCACTGAGATTTCATTATTTCCTTACCCTCATTTCAGTGAAAGGATGAAAGAACTCAAATGATTGAGCTGCGAGAGGCCGACTCTGATCATCATTTACACGGATTGCTCTTTCAGTAGCGCTATATGAGAAAGGAATTAAAATCCTTCGAGTGACACAAATAAGCTTACTATCTCACGATTCCTTCCTCAACTGTATTTCTGCGGTCGGTCCAGCTGTAAGTTACGAACTCTAAGCCCACATGGTCCTATCTATAACATGTTCATTATTCTCCATTAAATCAGTGCTTAGAAACCACACTCAAACAATAGCACTTATCCATTATTCTCTTCAGGTAAGGAATCAAGTAAGCACTAATTATGATTCTCTTTTCCAGGCAAAGAACCAACAAGCACTTTATTTATGATTTCATTTAGGTAAGAACCAGCAAGCACTTATATTATTCTCTCTTTCAGGGTAAAGAATCAGCAAGCACCTAATTATTATTCTCTTTCAGGTAAGAACCAACAAGCACTTACTTATTATTCTCTTCAGGTAAGAACCAACAAGCACTTAATCATTATTCTCTTTCAGATAAGAACCAACAAGCACTTAATTATTATTCTCTTTCAGGTAAGAACCAGCAAGCACTTAATTATGATTCTCTTTCAGGTAAGAATCAGCAAGCACTTAATTATGATTCTCTTTCAGGTAAGAATCAGCAAGCACTTAATTATGATTCTCTTTCAGGTAAGAACCAGCAAGCACTTAATTATTATTCTCTTTCAGGTAAGAACCAACAAGCACTTAATCATGATTCTCTTTCAGGTAAGAACCAACAAGCACTTAATTATGATTCTCTTTCAGGTAAGAATCAGCAAGCACAATTATTATTCTCTTTCAGGTAAGAATCAGCAAGTAATTAATTATTATTCTCTTTCAGGTAAGAACCAGCAAGCACTTAATCATTATTCTCTTTCAGGTAAGAATCAGCAGCACTTGATTATTATTCTCTTCAGGTAAGAATCAGCAAGCACTTAATCATTATTCTCTTTCAGGTAAGAACCAGCAAGCACTTAATCCTTATTCTCTTTCAGGTAAGAATCAGCAAGCACTTAATTATTATTCTCTTTCAGGTAAGAATCAGCAAGCACTTAATCTTTATTCTCTTTCAGGTAAGAACCAGCAAGCACTTAATTATGATTCTCTTTCAGGTAAGAACCAGCAAGCACAATTATTATTCTCTTTCAGGTAAGAACCAGCAAGCACTTAATCATGATTCTCTTTCAGGTAAGAATCAGCAAGCACTTAATAATTATTCTCTTTCAGGTAAGAACCAACAAGCACTCTCTTTCAGGTAAGAACCAACAAGCACTTAATTATTATTCTCTTTCAGGTAAGAACCAACAAGCACTTAATATATTCTCTTTCAGGTAAGAACCAACAAGCACTTAATCATTATTCTCTTTCAGGTAAGAACCAGCAAGCACTTAATTATTATTCTCTTTCAGGTAAGAACCAGCAAGCACTTAATTATTATTCTCTTTCAGGTAAGAACCAGCAAGCACTTAATCTTTATTATCATTCAGGTAAGAACAGCAAGCACTTAATTATTATTCTCTTTCAGGTAAGTTAATCATCAAGCAAGTCACTTCTAAAATCTTCAGGTAAGTTCAATCACTTAATCCTTATTCTCTTCAGGTAAGAACCAAGCACTTAATTATTATTCTCTTTCAGGTAAGAATCAGCAAGCACTTAATCATTATTCTCTTTCAGGTAAGAACCAGCAAGCACTTAATTATTATTCTCTTTCAGGTAAAGAATCAGCAAGCACTTAATTATTATTCTCTTTCAGGTAAGAACCAGCAAGCACTTAATCATTATCTCTTTCAGGTAAGAACCAGCAAGTAATTAATTATCATTCTCTTTCAGGTAAGAATCAGCAAGCACTTAATCATTATTCTCTTTCAGGTAAGAATCAGCAAGCACTTAATTATTATTCTCTTTCTCAGCAAGAAATTATTTTTTCATTCAGGTAAGAACAGCAAGCACTTAATTATTATTCTCTTTCAGGTATTCTCTTTCAGGTAAGAATCAGCAAGCACTTAATTATTATTCTCTTTCAGGTAAGAACCAGCAAGCACTTAATTATGATTCTCTTTCAGGTAAGAATCAGCAGCAAGCTTTTCAGGTAAGAACCAACAAGCACTTAATTATGATTCTCTTTTCAGGTAAGAAATCAGCAAGCACAATTATTATTCCTCTTCAGGAATCAGCAAGCAACCTCTTTCAGGTAAGAACCAGCAAGCACTTACTTTCAGGTAAGAACCAACAAGCACTTAATCATTATTCTCTTCAGGTAAGAATCAGCAAGCACTTAATTTATTCTCTTTCAGGTAAGAATCAGCAAGCACTTTTAATCCTTTCATTCTCTTTCAGGTAAGAACAGCAAGCACTTAATTTATAATCTTATTCTCTTTCAGGTAAGAACCAGCAAGCACTTAATCATTATTCTCTTTCAGGTCAGCAAGCACAATCATTATTCCTTTCAAATAAGAATCAGCAAGCACAATTATGATTCTCTTTCAGGTAAGAACCATCAAGCACTTAATCATGATTCTCTTTCAGGTAAGAATCAGCAAGCACTTAATCATGATTCTCTTTCAGGTAAGAACCAACAAGCACTTAATTATGATTCTCTTTCAGGTAAGAACCAGCAAGCACTTAATTATTATTCTCTTTCAGGTAAGAACCAACAAGCACTTAATTATTATTCTCATTCAGGTAAGAAACAGCAAGCACTTAATTATTATTCTCTTTCAGGTAAGAATCAGCAAGCACTTAATTGTGATTCTCTTTCAGATAAGAACCAGCAAGCACTTAATCATTATTCCTTTCAGGTAAGAACCAGCAGCACTTAATTATGATTCTCTTTCAGGTAAGAAACAGCAAGCACTTAATCATTATTATTCTCTTTCAGGTAAGAATCAGCAAGCACTTAATTATATTCTCTTTCAGGTAAGAACAGCAAGCACTTAATCATGATTCTTTCAGGTAAGAACAGCAAGCACTTAATTATTATTCTCTTTCAGGTAAAACCATCAAGCATTTAATCTTTATTCTCTTTCAGGTAAGAACCAGCAAGCACTTAATCATGATTCTCTTTCAGGTAAGAACCAGCAAGCACTTAATCATTATTCTCTTTCAGGTAAGAACCAGCAAGCACTTAATCATGATTCTCTTTCAGGTAAGAATCAGCAAGCACTTAATCATTATTCTCTTTCAGGTAAGAATCAGCAAGCACTTAATTATGATTCTCTTTCAGGTAAGAATCAGCAAGCACTTAATCATTATTCTCTTTCAGGTAAGAACCAGCAAGCACTTAATCATTATTCTCTTTCAGGTAAGAATCAGCAAGCACAATTATTATTCTCTTTCAGGTAAGAATCAGCAAGCACTTAATTATTATTCTCTTTCAGGTAAGAATCAGCAAGCACAATTATTATTCTCTTTCAGCAAGCAGGTAAGAATCAGCAAGCACTTAATTATTCTCTTTCAGGTAAGAACCAGCAAGCACTTAATTATTATTCTCTTTCAGGTAAGAACCAGCAAGCACTTAATTATCATTCTCTTTCAGGTAAGAATCAGCAAGCACAATTATTATTCTCTTTCAGGTAAGAATCAGCAAGCACTTAATTATTATTCTCTTTCAGGTAAGAACCAGCAAGCACTTAATCATTATTCTCTTTCAGGTAAGAACCAACAAGCACTTAATTATTATTCTCTTTCAGGTAAGAACCAGCAAGCAAAATTATTATTCTCTTCAGGTAAGAACCAGCAAGCAATTAATTATTATTCTCTTACAGGTAAGAACCAGCAAGCACTTAATTATGATTCTCTTCAGATAAGAACAGCAAGCACTTAATTATAGGTAAGAACCAGCAAGCACTTAATTATTATTCTCTTTCAGGTAAGAACCAACAAGCACTTAATTATTATTCTCTTTCAGGTAAGAATCAGCAAGCACAATTATTATTCTCTTTCAGGTAAGTTAATCATCAAGCAAAAGTCACTTATAGAAATCTTTCAGGTAAGTTCAATAAACAAATAAATTAAGTAAATCAAGTAAACAACGTGAATGTTTTTCTTTCCAGGCACATCAACTTTTAAAAACTTGATAAGAGTTTAAGAAAATCACTGATTATAGAAATCATTTTATTATAAAGCAATGAGAATAAAATGAAAGCACTTCATAAAACAATACAAAATCTAAAAGGGACAGGGACTTGTCCCCTTAATAAGAACTTAAAAGTTCAAAAACATGAAAAATACCAAAAGTACGTAAAAAAAAAAAATAAATAAATAAATAAAATCCGCTCACTCCCGTGTTGAAAAATGAAAATCACTTAAAAAAAGAGCGATAAATGATAAAAATCTTTCGGTTCTTTTCCGGAATGTATAAGCATCTAAATTAATACCTTGCCACTAAAAAAAAAAAAAAAAAAAAAAAAAAAAAAAAAAAATTCTCACGACCGCTTCACTTGCTGCAGTATCACAACCAGCAATAAAAGGTAACCCACGATAAAACAAATAAAAAGGGAGGACAGGCCAGGCTAGGGTGTCCCCGCCTCCACCTGCAGCAATTGCCGTGAAAAGGTGAGAACCACGTAATTATCCACCTGTGATCCCAAGGAGCACAGGTAGCAAGGTGTAAATGTTTACGCTAAGGTTTCTTTAATATTTTTTTTTTATGAAAAGTAAGTCATACGGCTGCTTTCAAAATATGCATTTCGTCAATGTAAAACCTTTAAAAAGAAAAATATATTTTTTTTATATAAAAGAAAACGTACTTACAGATAACTTTCAGCCGTGACTCAGCTATAAATAATTTTTTCTTTTTTTTTTTTTTTTATAAAAAAACGTAATTAATGAAACTTTCAGCCGTGACTCAGCTATAAATAATTTTTTCACTGTTTAGGCTCTCATCCAATTCCCTTTTTAAAAACTGGCGCTCTGTGCTTTGAAGAGTGGCGGGGTTTACTAAAAAAAAGTGATCATTCTTTTATTTGTCTAAAGATAGAGATTTATTAAAATAAAAATAGAAGAATGTACAGACACGTGTGCGCCTTCTTGGACTGGTCTAAGGGTACTCCCCTCCTTCTCTGAAAGGAAAGGTGTTCGTCTTTCAATGGGCTCTTGTTCCTGCAGCTTCGCTCCGCCGTATATATACTTTGGTACCGACACGACATAATGAAATCGGGCGTGCAGTTCCCGTAGAGTTCTGCTCTACGGGACTTATTTCACAATTAATGCCAGGCCACTGAGGGAGAAACACCACGTTAAAATATTGCAATATATATAATATATATATATATATATATATATATATATATATATATATATATATATATATATATATATATATATATATATATATATATATATATATATATATATATATATATATATATATATATATATATATATATATATATATATATAGTATATATATATATATATATATATATATATATATATATATATATATATATATATATATATATATATATATATATATATATATATATATATTATATATATATATATATATATATATATATATATATATATATATATATATATATATATATATATATATATATATATATATATATATATATATATATATATATAATATATATAATATATATAT
>NW_020869170.1:0-5000 GCF_003789085.1 Penaeus vannamei
TAAAATGGGCATTTAAAGATTTAACGATTACGTGTATCTTTATCTGTCTCTCCCGTCTCTCTCTCCCTCCCCCTCTCTCTCCCTCCCTCCCTCTCTCTCTCTCTCTTCACTAACTCAAAGAAAATAAAAGTAAGGAGTAGCTAAAATAAATTAACTGCAGCATTAAAAGTCTTGAAAGGAAAAGGAGAAAGAAGAAAAATGGACAACGACCAAATTGATGGCTATGATACGGGAAGTAATAACTATGACTGCAATGATAAAAGTAAGAAAACTGCTTAGCAATAAAGTACTATTATCGTTACTTTCATTTTCATTATTAACACGACTGCATTAACGATACTAATGCAGCTACAATAGTACTATTACGACTACTAATAACGCTAAGCAAAAAAAAAAAAAAAAAAAAAAAAAAAAAAAATAATAATAAAATAAAAAGTGAAAGTAAAGATCGGTAAGTTTTTATTATATCTTGTGAATAGCTTTGGAATGGCTTTGGAAACGATCCCTCATACCATTATTATTCGGAGGTTCATGAATCTCCATAGTCATTAAGACCGAAAAACATGGGATGAATCATTTAAATGTTTCGAAATCACTCATATATCTTTTTAGTGTCGGTCCCGTTAAGAATTATTGTTTTGATCATGGATATAATTATCATACATTTCTCTTTTGCTCTGTTTTCGTCTGTCTGTCTCTCCCTCTACCCTGCCTCCCCCCCCCCCCCTGAGTATCCCAACTCTCAAGGGCCTTATTAATACAAGGTTATCATTTTTTTGAAATTATTGTTAATGTTATTATATTATTTGTTATTATTATTATTATATTTTTTTCTTTCTTTTTTCTTTTTTTTTTGTAAGGATAATCATGGACTTCTGGCTGATTGTGACCCTGATAATTTTCTGATCGAGTCTCTTATATCAGAACTATTTTTTTTATTAAAATATCTTATTTTGCTGTTGTCATTATCATTATTATTATTATTAATTCTTATTTTCAAATCAGTAATAACACCATTAATATTCTGATCGGAGCACCTTCCAGACGACCGGAGAGCAATGCCTTCCAATTATTAAATAAACGATTAAGATGATAAGGGACAGCACTTCTGGCGATAAGAGAGCAGTGTTTTATTGCTGGCGAATCCTATCTTGATGTAGGACTCTGGTTGTAAAATTCTAGAATTCGTTTTCGTATAATCTCCAGACTTTCTTATTTTTCTTATTTTTATTTATCTATTCTTTATTCATTTATATATTTACAACCATGATAAGGTTGTAAATTCAAGAACTCGTTTTCATACTAAACTCTAGACTTTTTTTTCTTTTCTTTCTTTCTTTATTTTTTTACAACCATGACGGTTATACATTCAAAACTCTCTTTCTTTTTTATATATTTATTATTATTTTTTACAACCATGACAAGGGCTGCCCGAGTATAAAGTAGATCTACTTCTCTCAATTTCCATTCCAAATTAGCAAAAAACCGGCATTTATTACAGTATTTCGAATCCTCTTCCTGTATGCAGTATATTTAATACTGACTGTGAAAAAGGAAATAGATAATAATTAGTCTAATTTGTTTAAATAATGAATTTCATAATTAACTGATAATATGATTATTAATCTCAAGAAAATAACTAATTCCTGGGATTACTGCAGAGCCCAAGTAAATTAAAAAATAATTGAGCTAATGTTTGTTGGGACCTCATTTAAGCAGAATATAACCCCGATGTTGTATACGACAATTTTATGAGCATTTTAAAGCATATATTACAAGTTTAAAAACATATAATTGAAGCAAGATCCTTAATTAAAGCAGAGATCCAACCCCAAGCTCCGTGTTTATTCGCCTTAAGCTAATTATCATTGACGCCAAACGTAATTATTGCGAAAGAGAATTTGAATGAAATTAGTGAGGCAAAAATGACATGGAAAATCTTTACCGTCACAACTTGAAATGACGACTATCAGGCACAGGAATGAATCGTTAGTGACCGAAATAAGTAATCTCAGTCATTGTTGATGCAATTAATAGGTATTTTTCGAATGGCAACGAGTTGTCTTCGTCACTCCTTATAGATGGAGACTTCAGATGTTTTCTTGGGCAAAGAAATGTAAACTAAGTCTGCAACTCTCATAAGAAAAGAAACTCATAGATGTGAATCGATTTAAAAGTGCTTCTCGAAGACACGATAACATTCCTGTTAACATCATTTAAAGTTTATCCCTCATACAGAAGCCACTCAGCCATAATAAGACTTTCAATTACTACTAGAATCTTCCCAGTTAAATTGCAAACCGCAAATATATACCCTCTCTTCTCTTCTATCGACCAATATCGATCCTTGTAGCTTTCAGTAAAATTTTCGACTAACCTTTGAAGACTAATTATGTTTTTAAATGATAATAAACCCAAACGAAATGTCAAAATCATTAGTTGACAGGAAGTCCGATATAGGAACGTACTTGATCCAAGGCATTTGACGCTGTCACCCATAGTATTTTGTTGTCAGAACTCGAAAACAGTCGTTCAAAGGCTCCGTTCTGACGTGGTTTATGCCTTATCTCACAGATCGAAAGCATTGCGGATATTTTCATCACTGTTACCCAAGGGAGACCCCAGCGTCCAGTAGTAGGGTCCATCCTTTTTTTGTGCATAGATGGCATGATAAATGTTAGCAAACTTTGCTTTATAATGATGATTCTGATATTAATAAATGCGACAAAAATGAACTAATAAATATCGGATAATGGGTGGTACTAAATCAACTAATAATATAAGTTGCAAAATCACTATGTAATTTTTCACAGGAATAAAGATGTGCCACCTGTTCTGCCAGATGTTACACTTGCAGGTGTCCGTCGGAAAAGAGTTGCAAGTGCGAAGGTCTTGGGCTTTCACTTGAACTAAAATTAGTAACATTCAGCTAAATCAAGAGTTTAATGTAAAGGCTCTCAAGCGAAATTATGATCTTTATCTGCATGACACAAGTGGGCAAATTTGTTCGGGTATTCACTACTTTTAATTAATTGAAACGGCTTCATAAAACCAAGAAACGAACCATAAATTGTGTAGTAGAATTAAAAAGTTAAGACCACACTCATGACTGTTTCGTAAATCTTAAAAATGAATACCTGCGACTGTGGATAATGCATTTCCAAGTCTTAATACTTCTTCAAGTGATCTGTCTGAACTTGGAATCAACACAACATGACCCACGAGAAGCAACAATACCCTTCATATTCCGTTCGTGCAATCCGAGGTCAGAATCCAGTCTCACCTTCCGTGTCCCGAGCGTCTGGAATACCTTTCCTGCAAGAAGACGATCCTGACCAACATTGCAAACCTTCAAACGTGCATTGAAATCTTCTTGTCGCAGTATGCATTACGATGTAATATAATCTCTGTTGTCTCTTTTTCTTTGTTTATCTTTACAATCTCATGCCGTTCCTTACAGCAATGCGATAGAAGATAATTCGAAAATAACAACGTTCATTTATCCAAGCTGGCAACCAAAAGGTATTGTAACCAAGCTGTATCTTAAGGCCATCCACTGCATCTGTGTTTACGCATTTCCTGTCAATATTATGTGATGTTGCTTTGTGTTTATAGAAACAAGAATTGTAAATGTGTCTCTAAACTTGATCTTTTCAATACGAACTGTTGACGATTATATGTGTTATGATGATTATGTTATGATAATTTTGTTCTGATAATCGTCTAAACTAAACAGTGCTTCAAGGAGCGTTTGGCGTTCCCAAGGGAGCGTTCCTCCTGCAGGGCTGAGTCATGCTACCTTTATAATGTATCAGAAATGTAATCGTTGTAATGTAATTTTTGTGGTAAATAAAAATATTTGATTTTGATTCTTAAACTTCCCCTCCCCACACCCACACACCTCTCTCTCTCTCTCTCTCTCTCCCTCTTTGTATCCTTTTCTGTGTGTGTCAGTCAATCTATCTACTTGATGTATATCTATAGTTGTATCTGTATCTGTAAAGATGAAAATAATTTACACAGCTACTATGACTATTGGTAACCTTTTTAAATTTAAAGATAAAATCCCTAAGACCCTATGCTATTCCACTGTATACAAGTTCTCGTTTGACAAGTGCAATGCTATCTATGTGGGGGAAAAATTTTCTGCAATCTGTTTATGTGCATGGAAGAGCATTAAGGTTTCTCCTATAGAAATAAGGGATTGAAACTCACAAAGCCAGCTGAGTCCTCATTTAGGAGTCATTCTTTAAAAGAAATATCGTCCTTTTTCTTACAGTAATTACAAAATTATTAAGTCGAACATCTTTGGATTTTAAAACTAAAATCCAACTTAATAAATACCTTTCCTCCGTTGACAATGGAATTCCAAAATAGTTTCCCCATAATCCATTCAAGTTTTCTTATTTTTAATTTTGAATAGGTTGCTGCATATTTGTTTTCCAAACGCCCAGACACTCTCCTCCTCCATAAGGCTCAGAGGATGGACGTGGCTGTCTAGTTCTCCTTTGTTTTTCAAAAGTTTTATGGCTTATATCCTGTGATTTTAAAATAAAATCCATTAATTAGTACCTTTGGAGTCTTGGCATCCATTTTAGACGTTAAATAAATTTGATATACAATTTTGTTTTACCGGCTTTTACAGCTGATGATGCTTGAGTTTTGATTTCCTAATAATATAGTATTTCATGTCAATTTCTCTTGTTAAACTATGTATTCCCACCTTGAAATGTCTCCCTGCATAAGGTTTTCTTGTGATTAGTAAATACCTTATTTTACTAAAAAATGTTGTTGAATGTAAGGAAAAAAATAGTTGTTCTCATTTTGATTGGCTTTTTTTGTCGTAAATTTCTCGTCAACATAAATGTTTTCTGTTCCTTTAGTGATTCTTATTAATTAACATTACACTCCACTTATACTGCAATTTTCTTGATGCAGAAAGATTTATAAATTCAAACTTTCCTTGTGTATGTTAAAATAAGTTTGCCATACAACTCATG
>NW_020869170.1:12869-20369 GCF_003789085.1 Penaeus vannamei
CCATCACCCCCCTTTACCCTTCCCTATGCCCCACCTCTCCACCCCCCCCTTCCCCTCCCCCCATTCTGATCCTGCCTCAGATCGCTTCTTCATCCGCTCACGATCCTTCTGAAAGATCTCAAAGCTTGGGGAGAAAAAGAGGGAGAAGAAAGGGAGAAAAGGGAGAGGAAAGGGAGAAAAGAGGGAGAAGAAAGGGAGAAAAGGGGGAAAAGAATAATAAGGGAGAAAGAGGGAGGAGAGAGAGGAGAAGAATAATGAGGGAGAAAGAGGGAGCGAGGAGGAGCGAATGAGGAAACTAGAAGGAGATACGAAAAGAAGGAGAAGAAGGGAGAGAGGAAGGTGTAAAAGACGAGGGAGAGGAAGGAAAAGAAATGGAGGGGAAGGAATAAAAAAGGGAGATGGAAAACGAAGTGAAGGAGGTAAGAATAAGGAAAAAGGCAACGAGTCAAAAAAAAGAGAGATTGAGATAAAAAAGGAGGTAGTTAGAGAGGAAGGCAGAAAGAAAGCGGTAGAATAAGAAAGATGTAAAGAAAGAAAGAGAGAGAAAAAATAGAAAGAAAATCAAACAAACAAAGAATTCACAAACGAAGAAAAAAATTAATATAACTCTGAAAAGTGCATATAAAGATTTCCAAGTGTTCATGTGCGTGCTTGTATGTGTGCGTGTGTAAGCGCGGACATGCAAGGGGAGCGCCATCACGATTCAGGAGCGACTCTGTACACTTAATTATCATCAGAGAATTACAAGGAAGCTTAAACTCCTGAGATCCTGGCGTGGCCACGGGGGGGGGGGGGAGACGTCTGCAAGATGTGGGTTTGAAGCACTCACACTTGCACAATCTGTTTATATATATATATATATATATAATATATATATATATATAATATATATATATATATATTATATAATATATATATATATATATACATATATATACATATATATTATATTATATATATATATATATATATATATTATATATATAATATATATATATATATATATATATATGTGTGTGTGTGTGTGTGTGTGTGTGTGGTGTGTGTGTGTGTGTGTGTATATGTATGTATATACATACATACAATCTGTTCATACATGTACTGCTTTACTTATTCATTCATCTGATTTCATTATGCATATGTGTTTTTTATGCATGTATGTATTCATTTTTTCGTCAGTGTATGTACATGCACGGATATATGTGCATGCATGTGTACGTATACGTGCCTGTGCCTATTATGCTTGCATGTATGCTTGCGAGCGTGTGAACATATGTGCAGGTAAAACGTGCATGTACATATTTACCGATTGCTTGCATGTTTGGATATGCATGTGCGTGCTTTCGTGTGCGTGTTGTGTGTGCGTGCTTCGACTCGTGTGGACAACGCTGCACGTTCATGATATATAATGTGGCTTAACCTCTCTATTACATGTGCTTTCTTTTCCATTTTCTATCAGTTTTTCTATAAACCTTTTCGATTTGCTTTCAAGTCTGTCTCTCTTCTCTTTTCTCCTCTCCTCTCGCTCCTCCCTTTCTCTTTCATTTACTCTCTCTCTTTCTTTTTCCCCCATCTTTCTCTCTCTCTCTCCCTCTCCAATCTCTCTTCTCTCTCTCTCTCTCTCTCTCTCTCTCTCTCTCTCTCTCTCTCTCTCTCTCTCTCTCTCTCTCCTCTCTCTCTTCTTATCCTCTCTCTCTTTCCACTCTCTTCTCTCCTGTATGTCCACGTCTCTGTCTCTCCCTCAGTCCCTTCCATCCATTCCTCCTTCTTCCTCACTCCTCCTCCCCCTTTCCATCCCTCCCTCCTACTATTCCCCCATTCTCTCTCTCTCCTTCCATTCTCCTCCTTCCCCCATTCATTCCTCGCCCCCACCCTTCCTCCTCCACTCCCTTCCATCCTCCTCCATCTCCTCCCTCCCTCCCTCCATCTCCTCCTCTCCCTCCTCCCTCCCTCCTCATCTCCCTCCTCCCTCCCTCCCTCCCTCTCCCTCCTCTCCCTCATCTCCCCCTCATCTCTCTCCTCCTTCCCCTTCCATCCCTCCCTTCCCCCCTCCCTCCCCTCCCTCCCTCCTTCCTATCCCTCCTCCTCTCCCTCCATCTGGGTCGCGCGCGCCGGCCTCTCGCCCTCACCAAAGGCAGCGCAGCCGGGTAATAAGGTCGCTGAGCCAAGACAAGGCTGTGAAAGTGGCGAGGCTTCAAGGATGAGCTCAGATGGCTGCCGAGGTGGGTGCAACAGCTGGATGGTGGGTGGGTGGCTAGGCGGTGGGTGAGCGGGTGGGTGGGTCGGGGGGAGGGGGAGGAGGGTTTAGGAGAGATGGAGTGGGTGTATTGGGGTGGGAGGGTGGGTCGGGGGTGGGTGAGGGTCGCGAGGAGAGGGGGTGGGTTTTTGGGTGGGTTGGGGGTGGGATGGTTGAGTGGGTGGGATCGGGGAGGGAGTGTGAGTGGGGCGTGGCTGGATTGGGGATTAAGTGAATGAGTGGGATGGGTGAATGGGTGAAGGGAGGAGTGGGCTGGATTACGCAGGGTGGGTTGGGGTGAGAGAGGGTGCGTGTATGTGTGGGTTATGAGAAAGTGAGTCTAAATCGGTGAATGGATAAAAAAAATGGATAGTGGGCTGGATACTGGATTCGCGGCGAGGAGGAAGTGGGCAAAAGTGGGTGGAGGATAGGTAAGGAAAGGGGGTGGATAGTGGAAGGTGGATGAATGGATGGGTGGAGTGTGTATGAGGTGTGGGTGGAGGGTGGAAGAGCGAGTGAATGGAAGGTGGATGAGGGGGCGAGTGAGGGTGGAGATGGTGGCACTGGTTGGTAGTGCCATAATTTAGTTATCGTGGGCTCTATGTTATTTCGTTACAAGGTGGCACTGGTTTCCCTAACTCTGCCCCCCCCTCCCAGCTCCTCCCCTCCCCCCCCTCTCTCTCTTTCTCTTTGATCTTTTTGATCTCTTTTCTCTCCTCCCCCCCCTCTCTCTCTTGCTTCTCTTCTCCCTCTCTCTCCCCCCCTCTCTCTCTGCTTCTCTCGTTCTCCCCCTCCCTCTCTCCCCCTCTCTTCTCTCTGCTTCTCGTTCTCCCTCCTCCCCTCTCTCTCCCCCCTCTCTCACTGTAGTATTATAGTGTTATTAGTATATGGGTAAAACATATTTCCATTGGCGCTATTGTAATAAGTTTGTAATATACTCTGATATGTTTCCAATATAATTGTAATGTGTTTAATACATATATTTTTATTAGATCAATAGTATTGCATCCGGGTATGCTCTGGCAATAGCCATTCATGGTGAGCATCGGGTTATGAATGGTGTTGCAGGAAGGGTCAAAAGCACGTGCACGATTATTGCAAAGTAGTAAAAGCCACGTAAAAAAAAAAAAAAAAAAAAAAAAAAATCCACATCGACAAAAAAGAGAAAGAAAAAAATAACCGGTTACCCCCCACCAGTGTTGCACTCTATAGGGGTCGGGATTTTTTTTTTTTTTTTAATAGGTGATTATTCCCCCTGAACACTTAATTAGCGCTGATTTATTCCTCGGCGCGCGACTGAGTAATTGTCTCGTCACCTGAAACTGTTAGCATTACACAGATCCATTTTAATTAGCATGATCGCCCCCGCCTTCGCCGTAAAACCACCACGCAACCCATATTTAGCGAAGGGTCTTGCCGGACTGCTCGCTGGGCCGCCTTCCCTCTCCCTCTCTCTCTCTCCCTCTCCCTCTCGCTCTTTCTCTCTGCTTGGACTGTTATCGCTTCCATCACTGACGGCTGAACAAAGCACTAGATGTTGCTGAGCTACCGGCCCGACCTGTTGCATATTTAACCCTCTCGTTGCACAAAGACCTACTGCAGAGTCCGCATGTAAAGTGCCGACTCGGAGGTTTCACAGTATGATTTCTTTATCTCCGGGTTACGCCACTGAGTTTTTTTTCTTTCTTTTTTTCTCTCTCTCCTTTTTTTCCTTCTTTTTTTTTTTTTTTTTTAAGGGAAGCGAGCGAGATAAGATGGAGGAGCCGAGTTTATTTATGGAAAGTGAAAGTATTGCGCCATTTCAGTCTGATTTAGATTTTCCATTTATAAAATCCTTTATTTTTGGGCGCTTTTCCGTAGACCCTAAAACATGAAAATCTATTCCCCATTTTTCTGATTTACCTTTTTTTTTTATTATTTTCTCTTCACTTTCTCCCACGCCAACCTCTGTCAGTTTCTTTTCGTTTCTCCTTCACCCACTTCTTAATAATTCAGGAGAGCTAAGCGTTAAAAGGTAAACTCGGCTGGGATGCAAATTGCAAAGCCGTGTGAGAATAGAAGAGGAAAATTCTCTCTCCTTATTTATTTGAATAGCAGAGCAGAGAGAGAGAGAAATGGGAACAAGGGCTGAAGAACTGCTCTCATTAGTTCTCTCTGTCTCTCTCACTCTCTCTCTCTCTCTCTCATTCTCTGTCTCTCTGTGTCTCTCTCATTCTCTCTCCCTTTCCCCCATCTCCCTCTCTCTCTCCCTTCCTCCCTTTCATCTCTCTCTCTCTCTCTCTCTCTCTCTCTCTCTCTCTCTTCTCTCTCTCTCTCTCTTTCTCTCCCCCCCCCCTCTCTCTCCCTCTCTCCTTTCCTCCCTCGCTGTCTGTCTGTCTATCTGTCTCTCATTCTCTCTCTCTCTCTTTCCAATCTCTCTCTCTCCTCTCCCCTCTCCCCCCCCTCCTCTCTCTCTGACAGGGCCGATGCCAAAATAAGAGCATCTCGTGATGGTTTTATCACCGTGGGAAAGAGACACAGTGAGAAATCCATCCTCTTTTCTTTCTCCCTCTCCCTCTTTCTCTTTGTTCAATCTTTTGTCTACTTATCTGTCCGTCTGTCTTATTTCTTTGTTTCTGCCTCTCTCTCTCTCTCTCTCTCTCTCGCTTTCTCCCCCCCCCTCTCTCTGTCTGTGTTTCTCTTTTCTTTACTTTCTCTTCTCTTTCTCTCTCTCTCTTTCTCTGTCTGTCTGTCTGTCTGTCTGTCTCTGTCTGTCTGTCTCTCTGTCTGTCTGGTCTGTCTGTCTGTCTGTCTGTCTGTCTGTCTGTCTGTCTGTCTCTCTCTCTCTCTCCTCTCTCTCTCTCTCTCTCTCTCTCTCTCTCTCTCTCTCTCTCTCTCTCTCTCTCTCTCTCTCTCTCTATATATATATATATATATATATATATATATATATATATATATATATATATATATATATATATATATATATATATATATATATATATATATATATACTATATATACATGTGTGTGTTTTTTTTCTCTCATTCCCTCTCCCTCTGTCTCTTTCTCCTCGCTTACCCCTTTCTTTGTCCAGCGAGTAAATCATGTAGGAAAGGGAAGGGGAAAGGAAAATAGAGGGCAGGGAAAGGCAAAGGGGGGAAGGGGAAGTAAAGCAAGAAGTAAAACAAGGGGAAACAGTGAGAGGAGAAATGGGGGAGAAATAACGAAAGGGGAAAAGGGAGACAAGAGAAGTGGGTGAGGAGGAGGGAAGGGAGGGGGTGGGGAGACCGGACCCTGGGGAGTGGGAGATCGTGGTGGGGGGGAGAGAGGTAGGGGAAGAAAGGGGAGAGAAACAACGAAAGGGAAAAAGGGAGACAAGAGAAGTGGGTGAAGAGAGGGGAGAGGGAGACGGGAGAGGGGAGAGAGAAGGAAAGGGAGTGGGGAGAGGAGGGAAGATCGTGGGAGAGAGAGAAAGGGAGAGAGGGGAGAGGAGAGGGAGGGAGGGGGAAGGGGGTAGCGAGGGTGTTGCAAAAGAGTGAGTGCAGCGTTGCCATTATCATTATCATAATCACCACCGCAATCATTAAGCCGCTGCTGTTATAATGACCCTGAAGCAACAAGTGTAATGGTGTTTTTGCCTGACTGTGTTGCTCTCTCTCGGTTGCATAGCTGCGAGTTTGTCATGGGGGAGGGAGAGGGGGGAGGGAGGGAGGGAGGGAAAGGGAAAGGGAGAGGAGAAAGCGGAATGGAGAAGGAGAGGGGAGGGAGAGAAAGGGAGAGGAGAGAGTGAGGGAGAAGGAAAGGGGGAGGGAGAGAAAGGGAGGAGGAGGAAAAGGGAAAGGGAAAGAGGAAAGCGGAAGGGAGAAGGAGAGGGGGGAAGGAGAGAAAGGGAGAGGAGAGAGTGGAAGGGAGAAGGAGAGGGGGAGGGAGAGAAAGGGAGGAGGGGAAAAGGGAAAGGGAGAAGAGAAAGCGGAAGGGAGAAGGAGAGGGGGAGGGAAAAGGGAGAGTGGAAGGGAGAAGGAAAGGGGGAGGGAGAGAAAGGGAGGAGGAGGAAAAGGGAAAGGGAGAAGAGAAAGCGGAAGGGAGAAGGAGAAGGGGGGAGAGAAAGGGAGAGGAGAGAGTGGAAGGGAGAAGGAGAGGGAGGGAAAGGTAAGGGAAGGTCTATGTTGCGCAGTTTCATAGTCATATGGGAAGTAAGAGGGAGAGAAACGGAGGAGAAGGAGATGGAGAGGCAGGAAAGGGAGAAAGGAATAGAAAAGGGAAACAGAGAGGGAGGGAGGAGAGAATAGGAGGTAGACGGAGGAGTAGGAAAGGAGCGAGAGGGAGGGAGACAGAAAGATGGGGGAAAGAGAGAGTGAGTGAGAGATGAGAGAGAGAGAGAGAGAGAGAGAGAGAGAGAGAGAGAGAGAGAGAGAGAGAGAGAGAGAGAGAGAGAGAGAGAGAGAGAGAGAGAGAGAGAGAGAAGAGAGAGAAAGAGAGAGACAGACAGACAGATAGATAGATATAGAGAAAGATAGAGATAGATAGATAGATCGATCGATAGATAGATAGAGAGAGAATGAGAGAGAGAAAGAAAAAGAGAAAGAGTTCCGAAGAGGAGGAAGGGAAATGCACAGGGAAGGGGGAGGGGGACTGAAGGATTGTGTATAAGGAAGAATGGGAAAGAGAAGGAAAAGAAACGAATTGAGCCTTGAGACTGATGCTAAGGGTGAAACAACCTTATATGAATGACTAAGTATATCTCATCCCCCCATACCCCTCTCCCCCTCTCTCCTCTCCCTCTCTACCCCCGCTTCCGTTTTTTATGTTTTCCTTCCCTCGTTTTCTTCGTCTCTAAGGATATATTTCTCTCCTATATTCATCTTACCTGTTTCGAATTATAAGAAAAGAAAAAAAAAAAAAAAAAAAAAAAAAATGAAAAATAAAATAAATAAACAATGAAATAAAGCATTGAGAAAAACAGCAACAAAAAACAACAAAAGCAACAAAAAACAACAAAACAACAAAAAAACAACAAAAGCAACAAAAACAACAACAAAACACAAAACAAACAAAAGCAACAACAACAACAAAAAACAAAAAAAAAAACAACAGTAAAAACAAAAAACAAACAAACAACGAACAAGTAAAGCCCCCCCCCCCCGCTCTGCCACTGCACCGTTTTGCAAGAATAACTACACCTCACACACCCATTGCATTATTCATCTTGCAAGCGGCGTGCAGGCAAGCAGGCAGACTAGCTTGAATCCCCCGTTGCACAGTAAACAAGTCTGATTAAATAT
>NW_020869170.1:70369-77869 GCF_003789085.1 Penaeus vannamei
TCAGTTTTGAGTGCATACTACCTAGTTTCTAATGCTTAAGATCATTTGACGGTTCCTTTCTGAATCAGCAATTCAGAGATCGGGATATCTTTTCCTCTAGTGGAACGAGTCGTGTAGTGAGCTGTTACAAGTCATATTCCTTCTCGTGAATATCAGCCACCAGTGGATTATATTTCCTTCTTTGTTTTATTATCAGAATCCGTTCAAGACACATACAAATGATGCGAAATGGATGACATCCTATGTATTATTAAACCCCTTACTATTATTTTAATTACAATCATTTGGTATTTGCTTTATCATCGTAGTCCCTTTAAGACACACTCAGAAATAAAAACAATATAAGCCCCATATATCAACAAGCGGCACTCTGAGGGAACTCTATACGCTGTAAACAGCTGGCAGGGTCAATCCTGACATGGTCAAACAGAAATCCCGCAGACATGGCGCAGACTGCCTCGCACAAGAGCTTTCAGCTGCAGTGCCACTCTCAGGCAAACCTGTTTCTGCACTGCCTCCAAGTTCCTGAAGTTCTGTAGTTCTCAAACAATCATTTTTCTTCGTTGCAAAGGTGCTCCTGTGGGTGAGTGCGATTGATTATCTGAAATTGTTTGGCATCTTTGGTTGATATGGCTTTTCCTCACCATTTGTTATTTTTTCCATATTTCATAAATAGTTTTTTCTTCCTTCATTCTATCGAATATCTACTTCGTATTTTTAAGAAGTGATGAACAAATATTATTGATAAAGATGATAATAATGATACAAATAATAATTACAATAACAACAATAATGGTAACAAAGACAATGAAAACAACAACAACAATAATAATAAGGATAATAACAGAATTAGGATAGGACTCACATACATTCGCAATGTGATGTGGACGCGCCTGTGATTCCTTGATATCTATGTTGTCAATCATCCCCCTTTCTGCACCAAAGCGAACTGACTTCATCTGCACTTACACGGAATATGATTTCGGGCATGAAGTGCAGGCGTCACTTGCCAGAAGACGAACAAAACGCAAGGATTATTAGTATTACTAGCATTGTTGTTATCACATTTATTATTACTTTTATTAATATCATTATTGATATTGTTATTAAGATTTATTTCTAATTTAGAGCGGGGTGATAAGTGTCAATAACAGTATTAAAGAACGATAAAAGCACACATGCACACGCGTTATTAGGAATCTGCTGTGCAGCTCTATCCTTATCCATATCCTTACCATTATTATTATCATTATTATTATTATTATTATTATTATTATTATTAGTTATAATTATCATTCTTATTAACGTTATGATATTTTTATAGAATTTATTATCACTATTATTATGGTCAGTATCATTATTGTAATCATTATTATCACTCTTATTATTTCATAATTAATTTTCATAATCAAGATGGTAATAATAAAGATGTTATCATTATTATTAATGGTACCATTTTTGCTAATATTATTATCAGTGTTATTGTTATCCTCTTTATTTATAATCATCATTACTATTACTATTATTATTGTTATTATCAATGTTAATATTATTATCATCATTATTATTATCATTGTTATTATTATCATTATTATCATTATTATTATTGATATTATTATTATTATTATTATTATTATTATTATTGTTATTACTATTATCAGTATTATTACTATCAGTATCATTATTATCATTAACATTATCCTCAACATCATTATTATCATTATCATTATAGTTATTATTATTATCATCATCTTTCATCTTCGGGGTAAGCACACTACACTGAAATACCATTTTATCAACATTTATTACATATAAGCCTATCCGAGGGGCGATGTTCAAAGGGAGGAAAAGGGGAAAGAAAGAGGGAGAAGATGGGAGAACTGAAGAAGAAAGGGGGAAGAGGGAGAAAGAGAGGAGATCTCAAAGAATATAAGAGGAAGAGAGACGAAAGGGGATTAAAAAAAAAGAATAGAAAAAAAATGCGGAAGGGAAAGCGGGGGTAAACTAAAGAAATTTAAAAAGAACGAGTATTTCAGAAAGGAAGAGAAAGGGAGAGTGAGGGGAGGAAAAAGAGGTAGGGGAAGGATGGAAGGGGATAAGGGAGAGAAAGAAGTGGGGAAAGTTAAGAAGGAAAAGAAGGAAAGTGAGAAGGGAGGAATGAATTTCAGGAAAATTGGGAAGCGAACGGGGATGGCACAGTGGGAAGGAGAAAGGGAAGAATGATAATATTAATGATAATATTGATAATGATAATGAAATTAGTAATACTAATGATGATGATGATGATAATGATAGTAATAATGATAATGATTTTCTTCATTATCTATTATTATTATTATTATTATTATTATTATTATTATTATTATTATTATGATTATTATTATTATCCTTATCAATATTGTGATGATTATTATTATGATGATAATTAGTATGATGACAATTATTATCATTATTGTTATCATTATCATCATCATTATCATCACCATTCTTATCATTGTTATTATTATTGTCATTATTTTATCTTCATTATTATCATTGTTATCATTTCATTAATATTGTCATTTTATAATAATGATAATTATCATTACGTTTATTTTAATACTATTGTTTCTACTATTATCTTAATCATTATTATGATCATATTTTATTTTCGTTTATTTATTAAGATCATTATTATTATCATTATCATTGTTATCATCATCATAATCATTATCATAATTATCATTATCATGATTATCATCATTGTTTTATTGTTATTATTATCATTAATACTATTACCATTATTATTATTATTATTATTATCATTATTATCATAATTATCATTATCATTATTGATGTTATTGTTATTATTATCATCATTACTACTTCTGTTTTCACTATTATTACTATTATTATTAGTAGTAGTATTGCTATTGTTACTATTGTTATTATAATAATAATGATAATTGTAATAAAAATAATAATAGCAGTTCAATCATAGTTATTATTATCTTTACTATTATTGTTAGCATTGATGTTATTACTATTATTATTACTGTTATTATTATTATTATCATTATTATCATTATTATTATTATAACTTTTATTATTATTGTTAATCCGAAAATCATGTTTTACTGTTTTTATCATTACTATTATCTTTGTTGTTCTTGTAATTATTGTTATCATAATTGTCATTAGTAGTAGTATCATTATTATAACTATAATCATTATTATAATTATAATTATCATTAGTATTATCTTTATCAATATGATTATTGTCTTTATTATTATTATTTTTATTATTATTATTATCATCATCATTATTATTATTATTATTATCATACGTATCACTATTATCTTTGTTATCATTATTACCATTATCATTGTTTCTATTCTTATTATTTCATCATGTTGATGGTCATCATTATTTTCATTATTGTTATGATTATCATTACTATTATCTTCATAATCATTTTTATTAATTTTGTCATTATCATTATCAGCATCATCATTATCTTAACTATTATGATAATATTGTTATCATCGCCTTTGTTATCGTTGTTATCACCATCATCATTATGATCATTATCAATCAACAGCATGTGCGCTATATATATATATATATATATATATATATATATATATATATATATATATATATATATATATATAATATATAGAGAGAGAGAGAGAGAGAGAGAGAGAGAGAGAGAGAGAGAGAGAGAGAGAGAGAGAGAGACACACCACACACACACACACACACACACACACACACACACACAACACACACACACACACACACACACACACACACACACACACACACACACACACACACACACACACACACACACACACACACACACACACACACACACACACACACACACACATATAATATATAATATATTATATATATATATATATATATATATATATATATATATATATACATATGCATTCCCATCACTACACTCCGTACGAACATCATTATTATCAATATTCGTACGAAGTGTAGTGATGGGAATGCTTATATATATATATATATATATATATATATATATATATATATATATATATATATATATATATATATGTGTGTGTGTGTGTGTGTGTGTGTGTGTGTGTGTGTGTGTGTGTGTGTGTGTGTGTGTGTGTGTGTGTGTGTGTGTGCATATATTCATATGTTATTATCACACTTTAATCATTATTAATCTATAATTAACGTTTATCATCACTCTCATTTTTGTAATTATTGTATATCATGTTTTCATAACTCATTATGATGCATTGATCATCATACTTATAAAATATTTGTAAATGTAGTCAGTCTGAAAAACTGAATTATGAATACGTAACGGTTTGTACCTACTGAATTATGCTAAAGATATATAAGTCACTCCTGTAATGTTGATCATTTTCTACTACGAGTTGAAGCGTCCGTTTTCTGTAGTGTCCACGACCGGCAGATAAAACGAATATTTTCCAGCTTCTAAAACAAGTGCATCGTACATATGAAATATCGAGGTTATAATTCTGTCATAGTGTTGATGATGATCATGATGATAACGATAATGGTGATAATAATGATGATGATGAATGTGTTGATCGTAATAACCAAATCATGACCAAAAAACTATTACTAATAGTACTATCATCACTATAATTATTAACCTTATGATGTTGGTTATGATGACTGTGATGACAAAAATTAGGTTAATGAAAACATGATAAGATTGATAAAGAGATGATAAGGGTACCATTGACAATAACTACAATAATAATAATATGGATGACTGAAACAATATAGGTCGTAGTAGTGATAATGATAACGATTATAAAAAGAGAACAATAAGTCTTGATAATAAATGTTAACAATGATAATGTAAATAATGTAATGACATAACAATAACAATAACAATAAGAATAACGACAATGTTAGCAGTGATGATAATAACAGTGGTGATAATAACGACAATAATGATGATATTGATAATGATAGTGCTTATGGTGATAATGATAATAATAATGAAAATTATAATAATAATAGTAGTAATAGTAATAATAGTGATGATATTGATGATGAAGATTATGGTGATAGCGATAATATTGATGATAACAGTCATAATAAAGATCATAAGAGTTATGATAACGATAACAATAATAATAACAATACCTGTAATAACAATAAAAGTAATGACACTGCTGTTACAGACAATAATGATAAGAATAATGATGCTAGTGATGATGATAATTACTACTATTACTACCGTTATTGATATTGATTATAATACTAAGAATGATAATAATAAAGACGATAGTAATAACGATAACAATAACAATAATGACAAAAAATATGATACAACAGCAACAACAAAAACAAAGATAAAAATATAATAATACCATTAATAGGAAAAAAAAGATGGAATTAATAATGATAATAATGATAATAATTTAATGGTAATATTAATAATTATAATGATGATAATGATAATAACAAAAACAATAATGATAATGATAATGATAATTATGATAAAAAATCTAACATTAGTTGCATTGATAACATTAATGATATTGAAGAATATGATAATAATTAATAATCATAATATTGACAAAAATAATGGTATAATATCCAACATTAATTACAATAATAAAAACACCAGTATTGATGATAATAATAGTATATGATAACAATAAGGATAATAGTAATAATAATGATAATGATAATATTAATGATAATAGAAATTATATATGTAATGAAAGTAATAAAAATAGGAATGATAATGAAAATGATAATGATAACAGTAATAATAAAGATAATAGTAATGAAACCAATAATAACGATGATAATAATAAGACCATATACACAAAAAATTATAATTATTTATCAAAATAATTAGAATAGTAATGATAACAGTGATGGTGATAATAATAACTATAACAATAATAATTGAAAATATGAAATGATAATAATCATGATGCTAATAACGATGGTGATAATAACGACATAACAGTGTCAATTGATAACAAAACAATAATGATAATAATTGTAGCCATAATAGTAATCATGATGATAATGATAACAATGATAATAAGAATAATGATAATAGTGATAATAATTATGACATTAACAATAATAGTTAATGATTAAAATCATGATAATGATAATGATTATTGAAATAATGATGGTACTATACAATGAGGGGAATAGTAAAGTTGATGATGATGTTATAGTAATATTAATAATAGTAATAATAACGATAATGATAACAGCAATTTTCTATGATAGTAATAATGTTAGTAATGAAAAAGATAATGATAGAAATAATGATAACAGTAATGACAGTAATGATAATGATAATGATGATGATGATGATAGAAATAAGAATAATGAAGCTAACAATAATGATAATGATAAAACTAACAATGTGAACAACATAATAAAAGAAATTACCATAAAAATTAAGATGATAGTAATAATGATATTGAAAATAATAATAATGATAATAATAATAACAATAATAATAATGATAATGATACTAATATCTATAATAATTATAATGATAATAACAATGATAATGATGATAATAGTAATAATAATAATATCAGAACAATAACAGTAACAACAATGATAATGATAATAATAATGATAATGATAATAATAACAATAATAATGGTAATGGTAATAACAATAATGTTAATAATAGTAATAATAATAATGGTATCAATAATTTTAAAAGGAAAACCATAACAATGGTGATTACAAGAAACATTTTGTGAGTAATACTAAAATCAGTAATAAATATTAGTACCACCAGCCTTATTATTATCAGGAACGTATATCAAAGCAATTGCCATATTCATCACCACTATCGTTAAAGTTCCCCCAAGTTTTCCGAATCCTTCTTTAATTAGTATTTATTTGATTAAAGAAAATAAATCGCCTTTTCAATCTCGACAACTTTAAGATGAAAAAAATGAAAAATCCTTCCTTTGAACTTTACTAATGAATATCTTAATAGAGAACAGCATTGATCTCTCCTTGGGCAGATCGATAGCACGAAGTCTAATGGAGGTAGACGAAACATTATGAACAATTTACGCGCTTTAGGAAGGACTGTGGATATTAATACATATTTGAGTGATGGCGCGTGCTCTTCAAAGGTCTTCGCTCAGTTCTGAAAGCGGCTGAATTATTTATTGTGTTTGTGTGTGTGTTTGGGTTTTGTTTATTTGTGAAAAAATGTGTTTTCATATATCCCCCTCTTTCTAATCTACATTTTCTCTACTTTTCGCTCGTCTCTATTTTTCAGTTTCGTTTTTCTTCCTCGTTTTATTTGGATGTTTATGTACTTGTGAACACCATATTTTCTTATCTTTCCTCTTGCCTTAATCTACATTCTATTTTTCGTTTCTTCCCTTTCTTTTTTTTCGTTATCCTATCTCCTCTCGATCAGTCACTCTCCATTTAAGTGTTTGTGTACTTGTGAACAGTTTTGTGTGTGTGTCCTCTCTTTT
>NW_020869170.1:102869-107869 GCF_003789085.1 Penaeus vannamei
TGTTGAGGATGATAATGAAAAAAATAAATACGATAAGGACAATGATAAAGATAATACTACTAATAATATTGATATTGGTAATAGTAGCGATAACGGTAATTATAATGATGATGATGATGATGATAATAGTGATGATGAAATCATAGTGATAATGATTATAAAACATTAATGATAATGATTATGAATATAAATGAACGGTAACGATATTGATAGTAATAAAGATAATGATAATGATAATATTAATAAGAATAATGATAATAATAATGATAACAATAATATTAACGATAATAATAGTAATGATGATGATATTAGAAAGAATATCAAAAATGGTTAATCATCATCATTATCATTACAACTGCTACTTTAGTTATTACTATCATTACTAATGCCATCGCCACTACGATTAACAAGGCAGGAATGAAAAGTCACAGACGTACATAGATAAATAAATATCCATCATATGTATCAACTAACACAGATAATTTTCTAATAATGTTTTCGTTTCTTTTCATGAAAGCAAGTGCATCTTTAAGCACAATGTAAGTAAAGAAAACCAATATAGATTCTTCCTAAGCCCTATCTTACGCAACAACACTATTCTGCAACTTATTAATAACTGCAAACGGTTCATGCACTGCAATATAAGATGCTAATGACCAACTGCAAAGCTATCATCAGCATCCACACAGCCTGTAGCCACGAAGATTTCGGATTACCTAGTGCATTTAATTTAATCGTTATTGGAATATAGCTGCGTGGTAACTCGGAGGATTTGGCTATTCTGCTTCGAGTTTTTTTTTTTTTTTATTTTCTAGGGGGGGTGGAGGGGTAATGAAAGTAGGAAGGGAGGTACCGAGAGGGGGGAGGGTTGTTGGAGGGGAAGGGTACTGGGAGGGGAAGAAAGAGGGGGTACCGGGAGGGGGTACTGGGGGCGGGGGAGGGGGTACTGGAGGGGAAGAACAGAGGTGTACTGGGAGGGGGAGAGGTTACTGGGAGGGGGAGGGGTTACTAGGAAGGGGGAGGGGTACTGGGAGGGGAGAGGTTACTGGTTACTGGAGGGGGTACTGGGAGGGGTACTGGGATTGGGGAGAGGGTACAAAGAGGCGGAAGGGAGAGAGCAAAAAGGTCTTGGGAGAGGGAAGAGGTACTGCAAGGGGTTGGGGGAAGGGACGGGGTGGAGGGAGGGGCTACGGAGACGGGGAAGGGATGGGAAAAGAAAAGGAATAGAGGGTAAGGAACGGGAAGGTCTGCTGAGGGGAAAGGGGAAGGGAGAAGAAAGACGGGAAGAAGGAGAAAAGACGAAGTAACGGAGTGAGAAAGAGCAGGAGGAAGATGATACAGGATTTTTCTCTCCCGTTTTTTGTCTATAAACTATGAAATCTATATATGGTCTATGATAATCTATCCATGTCTACATTTATCTATATATATTTATTTTTCTATATCTGCCTATCTATCTCCTCAACCTTGAACACATACACACTCAGACATAGGCGCACATATAACACACACACACACACACACACACACACACACACACACACACACACACACACACACACACGCGCGCGCGCTATCCCTTACGTAGTGACACATACACAGATATTCCTTAAGTATGATCAAAACAGATGCTCTAATTTGTTTAGATTCATAAAGTCAAATTATACGAGAGATTTATCAATCAAAAGTTATGATTTTCCGCACAACAGCTTGTTGAAATGTTGCAATGATTTCAACTATAATTACGGAGCTTATGTATCTGATACAGTAATTATCTCTCGACGTATGGCTCATGCGATGTATAAGCTATATTTTTATGTGGATATCATTAACTTTGATCTTTACACTGGCAATTATATATAGCGATGAAGCAACTTATGTGCCGGCAATTGATGTAGATTTCAGCAACCAAACCAAGAACTTGCCGCGCAGCTTTAGGGTTAGAATGACATGTGCAAAAAAACAAACAAAAAACAACAACAGCAGATATTTATGTATTTAATGGGCAAGGGAATAGATTATAGCGTAAATTACGTATATATCATTTTATGTATATATTCAATCGTTTGCTTATGCTTTTTCCTTTTCTTTTTAATGGTTGTTATAATTATTGTTTGGTGCCCACACATACATTTGTTAATGGAATTCAATTTTTTGGCCAGTTCATAAGCAATGGTATTCAATTCAAGGAAAGTAATCTGAATCCTTTTTATCTATTAAGACTTTATTTATCATGAGCCCGCGATTTCTATAAAGTACGGAAGAATGAGCGAATCTATCTATATTTCAGAAAATAGATGGTCAGGAGGATTTAAAACACAAGAAAGTGATATTGATGATTTTTGAAAAGTTGAATTTGAAATATGAATCATTTATTTATTGAACACTGTGTTACTATAAACTCAATACGTTGACGTTAGTGCGTGTAGTGTATTGCTTTTGGAATTTCTCTAAATGGAATGATCAATGAATGAAAGTAGAGTTGGAATACACTACTGCATAATGTATTCGAATCTCTTTCTCTAATATTGCTGACAGAAAATATAATACGATATGCTACATATACTACTAGATACTTTATTGAAATGTGTATATGATTTGGTGTTTACTCTCTTAGTTATTGATGAATAAAAATAAAAATAGTAAAAATCTGTGTGATTTTGGAGTTTTATGAAAATTCGGTTTCCGGATTTATGATCTTTCCTTATCGAAAGGATTTGTAAATTATAATAAATAAGCTAGTAAGATGATGGTAATGATAATATAATAATTTTGAAAATAAAGATAACAAAAATGATGATGATGATGATACAATAATAATGATAATAACTATAATAATAGTAATGATAATAATATTAACAATTAGTCAATAATAGTAATAATATGTTGAAGAAGAAATAAAAGAAAAAAAAAAAAGCGAGAGAACGTAAAAAGGGCCTTGCGGTGGTGGTGGTGGTGGTGGTGGGGGGGGGGGGGGTGGAAATAGGAAAAAGTATTACTCTGCCAAAAGAGGATTTACTCCGACATTTGCGGAGATACATTTTCGTGTACATGAGCCTGAACATGCTTATATACGTTCGGGTATGCGCATGGTATACGATTCTCTTCCTTCTCTTTCTCCTTTCTTCATTCCCCTCCTATCTTTCTTTTTCCTTGTTTGTCTGTCTCTACCTCCTTTCCACCTTTTCTGTCTCTGTCTGCCTCTCTCTCTCTCTCTATCTATCTATCTCACTCTTTCACTCTATCTGTTTCTATCTATCTATGTATCTATCTATCTATCTCTGATATTCAAATTCCATATCCCTGACAATTAATATTTTCCCACGTGTTTTAATCTATCTATAGCATCTTAACCCCGACACCATATTGAACTATATACTATTTTTCAAGAGGACAAAATCTCTCTTAAGGAATATCTGTAGTTATGAGATCAGTACAAAATCGGCATTAACACCAGCCATTCTCTTCGGGCAATATAGTGATATACTTGTTACATGCGAAAGGGAAGGAATATATTCTGGCCTAGGGAGTATATTCTAGCCTAGACCATTTTATACCCGGGGAATGAACTGGCCTAGCCTAACTTAAAAAAAATAGCCGTCTATATTAACCCCGGGTATTTTTGGGCAGGCGTATAATTTGAATAAAACTGGTTTTCATGGCATTATCAGTATTATCATTATTATTAAAAAATAATTATATTAATGATACTACTACTACTGATAATAATGTTAATAATAATTATTAATATTATCATTATGATAATTTTTATTATTATTATTATTATTATCATTATTATTATTATCACCATGATCATCACCTTTAAAATGTTTATTTTATAATTTTCATTACAATCATTATTGCTCTTGGCTTTACAAAAATAATTATTAGTGGTATTAGTACTATCATAGCTCTCATTATCAGCATTATCATTACTGATATCGCAATATTCTTCGTTATATCATTGATGATATCGAAATAATCATCGTCATGATGTTATCATTGTGAATTTGATTATCAGCGTCTTAATTATACCTGTTTTTTATTATGAACTACGTAGCAAAATCCTTCCCTCTCCCCTTTCTGTGATCTATTTTTTCTTCCGGGGTAGTGGGAGGGGAGTAATGGGATGGGTGAGGGGAGGAGGGGGTCTAAGAGGGCACAGCAATAACACCACTTAACTTTTATTTTCTTCATTGTTTTTCACATTTATTTTCCCTCACTTTTTTGTACCTGTTTTAAGAGATTTTACCTGTCCTCTCTTTTCGCTCTTTGTCTCATTTCATTAATCCTTTCAAAGGAAGTTTTTGTTTATTCATTTATTTTCTTTTTTTCGTTTTTTGTGTTTGTTTAGTGTCGTCCCTTATATTTCGCGTATTTTCCCTTTTTCTTTACAGTGCTTTTCTTATCCCCCTTGTCATCGAATGCTTCCTAGAACTCCTTGTTTTTCTTTATTTTGTTTCGACTCATCTATGTCTCTTTTTATACTTTTTTTTCTTTTGTCCTTTCTGTGTCGCTTACTCGATCTCATTACCTCCCTCCCTTCCTTTCTTTTTCTTTCTCTCTCTGCCTCTCTTTTTCTCTTTCTTTATCTTTCCGCTTCTATCTCATTTTCGCTGGATTTCTTTCTGTCTGTTTCACTAGCTCTAGCCCTTTCCCTTCTCTCTGCAGACCTGCCAATCTATTTCACATCATATACTTACATAATCGTAAGATTCAAAATACACACAAAGTGCACACAAAAATGCAGAAACAATGGAATATTCCTACACACGCTCACAGATGTATTCCGAGGCCATGTACATGACCCTCGCGCAGGACTGTTTATTTACAGGACAGGACGGGGGACTGGCGACATACCAATTAGTGAAACCTGAGGGCAGGTATGACGTCCTCTATGAGACAGATATCGATGACGGTGACAGCAATAACCGGGAGAGAATGAGGAGTGAGGAGAGCTTACCTGCCTCTAGAAATTATGCCTACGCGCACTTCAAGGA
>NW_020869170.1:112869-115369 GCF_003789085.1 Penaeus vannamei
CTCTCTCTCTTACACACTCACACACACACATACTGTGAGTAATATTTGTATGTGTGAATAATGTATCGTCTCAAATAACGCCTCTTGGGCTACCAAACATTAATAAATGGCTTTGGCCGCAAAACTTCGAGCGTAATGGGGTGTAAAGGTTTAGGTATCGATTACCTTGTTTTCCTTTTATTTCGTTCGGGTGCCTCCTACGAACCACGACCTCCAGTCGCGTTCATGAATCGCGAAGCACGGTTTGGTTGGGGTCAGCTTGAGTCATTATCATTATCATTGATGTTCATTATCACCCAGGAGGCGTCGCCCGTCTCCGCGACGCCGCAGGCCCAGGCCCATCATTACCATTTTTACTATCAATGCTTATCATAATGATCATCATTATCATCATCACTGTGATTATGTCATAAGCATTGTTATTATCATTATTATGATTATGATTATCATTTTTGATTTTTTTCATTATCACTTTATAATCAATACTGTTGTTTGTACGAGTGACAAACAACAGAATTGATTATACGCACAGAGTTAGGCACGAATAATCGATCGTCCTATTCTTCTAGATCATCTAAGATGTATGAAAGTCCTTCTGGCACCGAGGACTTTCAGCGTTAGGAGAGGCGATGGAATTAGGTAAAAAAGGAGGGAAGAGCTGCTCAGTGGGCGCGTCGGCCGGACAGCCTCTTCAGTAAGGCGGCCTCCGCCCTGCTCACGTCCTCAGTGAGCCCTGCCAGTAGCAAGGGCATGTTTTCAGCCCTCGGCCACAAGAACTGAACGCCATAGTTGCGCTCAATCCATGCGGCCATGCTACCTTCGGGGCCGAGCACCAGGATGTGCTCCTCGCGCCTGATGTGGAGCGGCACGAGGACGTGCTCGGGGCGGAGCTTGAGGTTCGCCATGAGCTCGAGCTCGGCGACGGCGGCCCGGGCGTTTTCCTTGAGGCCCGTCACCAGGATCTGGGCGCCGGGCTTGTTCCGCTCAGGGAGATGGATCCTCACCCCGTGTCTCTGGGCGACATGACGGATTCGGAATCCGCCCTTGCCGATGGCCTTGCAGATCCGCCCGAGCTCGACGCAGACCGGAATCGTCCCCTTCAGCTCCTCTCGGCGAATTCTTCATTACGGCGGCGCCTCTCTGCTACCTGGAGTTGTATGGAGGCCACGGCTTTTTCGGGTGCGCCCAAAGGCCCCTCGACCACCAGGGGCCATTCAGGGTGCTCGCGGGAGTGGGTGCGGAGCTTAACCCAGAACTCCTCCTGGACCTTGGAGGCGTGGCATCCGCCTTTTCCTATGGCGATGCCGATGTCTTCGGGAAGGATCTCCACCGGGAGGACTACGCACTGTTGGAGCACGTACTGCTGGACGAGCTCCTCCAACTCCTTGATGGCCCCGCGCACATTGGCGGACAGGCCAGATACGACGATGGGCGATTCCCTGTCCTTGGGAACGTTAACCCGGATGCCGTACTTTTCCCTGATGTAACTGATGCGGGCGCCGCCCTTGCCGATGGCCTTGCCGTAGTGCGCTGGCGCGATGTCAGGGGAAGCGCTTTCGGAGCTGCGGACCTGTCCTTTGATATCCGCGAGCTTTTTGAGCGTCAGCACACGGTCCTTTTCCTTGCCGATTAAGGCACATGATTCCGAAGGATCGTCCTCCCTCAACGGCATCTTCAGCTAAATCCCGAGGGCCTGCTTGGTCTTCATGAGTGGCTGCAGGTCCACAGGTATTTGCAAAGGCATGCGCAGGGGCCTGTTGCCGCAAATGCAGGCTTCCATGTGCTGAATAAAGGCCTGAGCGGCCTCTTGCTTGCCCTTGACGAGGAAGGGCGCCACGAGGTTGCCGGCGTGGGGCCTGACGAGCTTCACGCCGAAATTCTCCGCGGCCTTGCCAGCCTGCTGGAGGAATCGCCGGCGGTCCTCCTAAGCTACATACATGGGCAGGCTAACGCCAGCGTTACCCTGCTTGGGGAGGGTCTGGCCGGATGGTTCTTTCACAGCCGGCTTCGGTCGGTAAGACAATGGTTCTTCGATAGTAAATCCGAAGAGCTCGGCAATCTCGGCGGCAAAGTTTGCGTCATAACTAGTGTTTAGGTTCACGGGCGCCTCTTGTTGCACTGTAGTTGATAGGAGTCTGTCATTTCCATTTATCTTGGGACCCTCCTCCTTAGATGACTAAGGGGGATTTGTTGCTTTTTTTTTTTTTCTTTTTTTCTTCTTCTGTCACCTTTTCCAATTCTGATGGGGAAGGAAGGTCATTCGACCCTTCTATTGCTGGCTGTGATGGGAAGAAGGAAGGTCAAATGACCCTTCTATTGCTGGCTGTGATGGGGAAGAAGGAAGGTCAGATGACCCTTCTATTGCTGGCTGTGATGCGGGGCTGGCTGTGGCCGAGGCGCGTCGTCGGATGCCGAGGACGACGAGCCCGGCGACGATGAATGAGGGGGCAACTGCGACGACCGCTGTCAGTGCCATCGGCGTCTTTTGCTCCTTGATGCT
>NW_020869170.1:132869-135369 GCF_003789085.1 Penaeus vannamei
TAACAGAAAGATTAAGCACTCTTAAATGGGACTCTGCAGCAGATAATCACAAGAACAATATTCAAAATGAGACAAAAGAGAAAAGAAGCATTTATGAGTAATGTTGCCGTCTTCATAGATCTGCGTGGACTTACGATTAATTCCCAACTTATGAAATTGCCCGGGTCATATTCGTGATATGCAATTCAAATGTTAGCTTTGAATCAAAGGTTACACCTAAGAGCTTCAGATTATCCACTGAAGTGATTAAGACTCCATTAATCAGCAAACTTGGATGCTGAGGCCACTGCGTTCGAGACCGACTCACATTCATTTCCTTGAGCTTAGTAGGATTTAATTTCACGCCCCACCGAGAGCACCACGACTGATCATCAGGTCTACAGTGAGGCTGTCGGCTACTATTTGCTTGGTTGCCGGAGAAGGAATGTCAGCATAGAGAAAAGTATCCTCAGCTTTTTATTAGTAATGCTAGACCACATATCGCTTGTAAGTAAAATGAAGAGCAAGGGGTCACTGCCCTGAAGAACCCCAGAAGACACAAGGGAATATGAATTAAAACTACCATTAATATGAACACGTTACTGCTTACTAGTTAAAATACTCAAATCTTTACCAACACCAACAGACTGCAACTTAAAGATCGAACCCTTGCGACTAAGTGTCGAAAGCTGCACTATAAATCCAGAGATGAGCCTTGACTCACGACCATTGTCTAAAGCAGACTGCATTTCGCGCACCGACATAAACATTGCGCCATTGCAGCTGTCCCTTCCTAAAACCAAATTGAACCTCTGGAAGAAACGGCCTCAAATATACAGAAAGACGTTTCACCAAGAAACGTTCAAAAATCCTAGATAAAATTGGTGTACTTGAAATGGGCTTGTATTCAGTAGGTGAAGACCGTGGTGAGCCCTTGCGAATAAGGATAACATTACCAAAGCGCCAGCATTCTGAAAATAACCCTTTGCGAACTAAAGACGTAGGAGTACGTCTGGTATAGGTGCTAATTGACAATTTAGTCTTTAAAAAATCAAAGGAAACAAGCCATTAGGATCTACTCCACCTTATTCATATAATTCTGATAACAGATACTTGATTTCAAAGGACCTGAAAGCAAATGAATTCAAGCATGGAAAAATGGGTGACATGAAAGAGGGAGTTCAATTGCTTCAAAACTTTCCTTTGAAACAACCTGCTAACAAGGTAGCTTTCTCAAGCGGACTCTATGGAACACTTCCATCAGGCTTCATCAAAAGAGGAATGGAGGACAACGCTAACCAGAGATGCTTTAAGCGCTGACCGCCATTTATGAGGCAGTGGCGCGTCCGAGAGAACTTCTTTCAAATGAATATTATATTCAGATTTAACCTCATTATAAACAGTTGTTGATATATTTCAGATAGGAACATTATTCTCTCAACAAGGGACGAGTACACACATACACACACACACACACACACACACACACACACACACACACACACACACACACACACACACACACACACACACACACACACACACACACACACACACACACACACACACACACACACACACATATATATATATATATATATATATATATATATATATATATATATATATATATATATATATATATATATATAATATATGTATGTATAAACCCCCACACACTTACACAGACACACAGACATTTCTTCATCTTTTTCTCGTTCCCTCGCTCTACATTTTCTTCATTTTCTTCTCTTTCTTAAATTCCTTTTATCCATCCTTCGCAAAAATGAATTAACTCGTATTTTTTCCTTCATTAGCATTTTTCTTCTCCGGCTCCTTACCAACCATCCCGGCGTGGAATAACATATCCGAAACTTTTTTTTTTTTTTTTTTTTTTTTTTGCCAATACTTTCCTTTGGCCTCTTCTAGCGAGTAAACACCTCCTGTAACGCAAGCGACTTTGATCTTTCTTGCTCTCTGATCTTTCGTTCTCTTTTTTTTCTTTTTATTCTTACCCCCTCCCCATCCCCTTAGCCGTCCTCTTCTTCCTCTTGCGTCTTATCCTTTCTCTTCCTTCTGTTTCTGGCTCGTTTGCCCTCTCCCTCTCTTTCTTCCCCCTGTCCCTCTCCTTCTTTCTCTTTTCTACTCTTATCATCCCTCTCTTCCTTCATCGCTTTCCTCCCCACCTGCCTTTCTTTCTTCCTTCTCCTTTCCCTTCTTCTCCATCCTTTATCCTCATCTGTCCTTTAGCCCTATCCTCTTACTTTGCTTTCCCCCTCCTCCCCTTACACCTCCCCTCCCCCACCCCTGTCTCTCCTCCCACCAACCTTTCCCCTATCCCTCCCTCCCTCCCTCTCTCCTTTCCGCCATCCCTCCTTATCCACTCTTCCCCTCCTCCCTGCCCTTCCCCCACTCGTCCCTCTCCCCTCCCTCCCCCACCCCTTCCCTACTCCACCTCTCGTCCTACCTACTAACTCCTTCACTTCCTCCTCTCCTTCCCTCTTTCCTACCTCCGCCTTTC
>NW_020869170.1:148538-156038 GCF_003789085.1 Penaeus vannamei
AGGTGATGAACGGTAAGCTTTACACACAAACACTATCAAAAGGTTTCCTGATTTACAGCCTTTCTGATTGTCGTGTGATGTGAGATCGCGCTGAATACCCCGGTTTGATGGGCTGGCGCGCCGTTCACTTCTGAGCGTGACGGAGTGCAGTGTGACCTCGCCCTGTATGCCGGGGGTGAGATGGCGTGATGGCACTCTCCATTTCGTTAGAGTGAGGGGTGGATTATGAAGATCGTATGCGGTTTAGTGTGGTGTATTCTTTGTAAGGGTGGAATGCCCTCTGACGAAGGGATGAGTTATATTGTTGTGGCAACGTGAGCTTATGATGGAGGGCGAGGCGGGTGACTATCATGTGTCGGGGTCAACTGGGCGTCACACTAGATTACCAACTGTCGTGTGACACATAAATAACGAAATGTCCATAAAAAAACATGTAGCGACCCTGAATAGCTAACCGGCTAACGCGAAGCCATAAAAAACAGTTCGAACACGGGTTTTGGCGCCGCACAAATTGTCGCAATGCCGCACTAGACGAACGCTTTCGAACAACGCCGCTGCAATTAATCCAAACACTGATCATACAGGTATTAATGGTAAGCCTCTCGCACAATAAAAAAGCAACAACAACAATTACTGCAGATGCGAAAATAAATTTGGACAAATGGTTCTAAAATGTCTACAACATCAACATTTGTAGCGTAAAGCAAATGGTATTTGTTGACCGAATTACATGACATGACACCTTCCTGACACAGCATGACATTTAATTGAAATAATGCTTTACAGGATTCATTGCGTGTCACGAAATAAACTGAAATTTATACGGAAACCCTAATGCTAGTATAAATTACTATTACTGAACGCTGTCACCGGTGTCCGTGACAGTGATGACATCGGTGAACATAACCAAAAAGTCATGAAAACACCGCGATCAAATTTGTAATTCCACCAAAGCCAGAACACAAATATATAGCGAAACAAAACCGTTAACAATAAAGTTGTTTTAAATATGGAAATATGAAAAACAAAAACTTTCACAACCCTGCTGAAAACAATTAAGCCAAACAAATAAAAAATAAAAAAAAAACAATAAAGAATTAAAACATCTGAAACGGAAAAGAGAGAAGACAAGGGACATAATAAACACCTGATGCCACATGTCTCAGGTGGCCTTGAGTTGCTGATTAGATATAATGATGGTCTATTTTGGTATTTCATTTTGGATCTTCCCTCTTCTATCTTTCTCTCTCTCTCTCTCTCTGTCCCTGTTTCTATCTCTGACTCCCTGTCTGTCTGTCTGCCTGTCTCTCTGTCTCTTTATCTCTCACTGCCACCCCTGTCTTTGCCAGTAACCCACACACACTCTCTCTCTCTCCTTCTCTTTCTCTCTCCTCCCCTTTCTCCCCCTCTCACCTACCTCTCTTCTCTTTCTCTCTCTCCTCCCTTTCTCCCCCCTCTCACCTACCTCTCTTTTCTCTTCCTCTAATGATGGTCTATATGGTACTTAATTTTGAATCCTCCCCCTCTATCTTTTTTTTCTCTCTCTGTCCTTGTCTCTATCTCTGTTTCCCTGTCCGTCTGTATGACTCTCTCGCTTTCTCTCTTTGTCTCTCACTGTCACCCCTCTGTCTTTGCCAACCCCCTCCTCTCTCTCTCTTTCTTTCTTTTTTTTTCTCTCTCTCTGTCTCACTCACTCCTTCCGTCTCCCTCCCTCTCTCCTTCCCTTTTTACCCCTCTTCGCGCCCTCTCACCCCTCTCGCTTACCCCTCTTTTCCCTACCTCCCTACCTTTGTTTCGTCCTCTCGCGCTTTTATACGTGTGCGTCTGTGTGTGCGTGTGTTCGTGCGCGTGCGTGGAAATATGAATGGATGCATACAGTATGATGTCAACATATTTCATGTATTTAACAGTTCTACAAGAAGTCCGAAAAGATACAATCCACGGAAGAGGTAGAAATAACAAAAAGAAAAAAAGGAAGGTACGGTTTTTCCTTTATAAGAAGTAAGCAGATTTTCTAGTTGCATGGCGGTAAGTGGGTTACAAGAATCAGTAACGAGAAGGTACTGAGGGTATATATGCGAATTTTACGTGAGATTCAGTCTTGTTAGGGAAAGCAGCGTAAAACTCTTAAGTGTCCATGAAAATGCAGTTAATAATGAGTAGTAACGATAACTGAACATGAACTTGGTTATAAAATCTGGCGATTATTCCGAGATGGTTGACTATCATGTATCGAGACGATCTGGACGCCGCACTATATGCGATTGCATGCTGACATGCTAGCTAGAACGCAGTCACACACACGCAAACACACACACACACACACACCACAACACAAGGGGACAGGACAGAGAGAAGAGGGAGAGAAAGAGAGAGAGAGGAAGAGAGAGAGAGAAAGGAAGGAGAGAGAGAGAGGAAGAAGAGAGAGAGAGAGAGGAGAGAGAGAGAGAGAAGAGAAGAAGAGAGAGAGAGAGAGAGAGAGGAGAGAGAGAGAGAGAGAGAGAGAGAGAGAGAGAGAGAGAGAGAGAGAGAAGAGAGAGAGAGAGAGAGAGAGAGAGAGAGAGAGAGAGAGAGAGAGAGAGGAGAGAGAGAGAGAGAGACTGCAATAAAACACCCTCACTCCCCAGCTGACAAACACGCAAATACCCCTGCATTTAAACAGGACAAACAGGACAATCGGCCGAAGATATTTAACGGTCTCTTCTTCAGTTCATCCTATTTTTCAGGAGAAAAATGGCCCAGGCACCGAGGGCATAGCAAGCGCAAGCAACATTAGTCATGCATGCATTGCTTGTTGAAATATGAGACGGCAGATGATGTATGGCTGCTGAAAATGACCAAAAATCACTATTCCCGAAAGTGTCTGGCTTCGGGGACGGGACTTGGGTTGGACGCTGGCGGTCGAGGGGAGCTGTTTGTGTCGCCGTGTGGGCAAAGGGTGATTAGATAATCATATATACGTACTTACACACACACACACACACACACGACACACCACAGAATCACACAGACCACAGCACACACTCACACACACACAACAGACACACACACTCACACAGACCACACACACACTCACACAGACACAACACAGACGCCACACACACAAAACTCATACCCAGACGACCACAAACACACACACTCACAACAGGACACACACCACACACACACACACACCATTAAGATATATACAATATAATATATATATATATATATATAATTAATATAATATATATATAATATACCTATATATATTATGCATGTATATAATATATATAATATATATATATTTATATATATTATTATATATAATAATAATTATACTATATATTAATATATCATATTAATATATATATATAATAAGTATATATGTATATAATATATATATATATATGTTATATTTTAAAATATTAATAACTAATTATATATAAATATAATATTATGTAATATATATATTTAATATCTTACTATATATTATATATATATATAGTATTATTTATTATATATACACCACACACAGCCAACACACGACACCACACACACAACTAACACAACAGCACCACATATATATCTATATTATATATATATATATATATATATATTTTTGTATTATATATATATTATATTATAATATATATTATTAATAATTATAATATAATAAAACATAATTATTCTATGGATTATGTATGCATATCATCTTTTACCTGAACTACAAACCGCTTTGAGAACCCGGTGGCGTCAGAACAACTTGCAGATCTCAAGATTAAGACGTCGCCTGTAGCAGTGATGAGCACAACAACAAAATACAACAACAACAACAAGGTATAATAAGTCCGCTCCATCATTTAGGCCGATTCCGGCGGAATACGGAGGACGCAATTCCCTACTGCAATAGGAGGCAATTTGCACTGCAACGTCTGTGCTTGTGAATGAAGTTCGGCACTTTGGATAGGACGCGGAAGATGATTCGGTCCATCTCTCTCTCTTCATTATATTATTATATTATCATTATATTATTATTATTATTTATATACATCATCACATCCATATACTCATCATCACATATCATCATATCATCATCAATCATCAATACATCACATCATCATCATCATATTATATCATGTGTTATGTGATTATTCACTGTCATTATTATCTTTACTATTTATCATATTGCTATTTACTAATCATTATCTTATGATTATTATTATATTAGTGATCAATCATATCATCATCATCATTATTATTATTATATTATTATTATTATTTTCATCATTACTGTTATTACTTTCTCTTAATTAATCATTATTATTATTAATTACAATTATTAATTATTTACATTATTATATTATGTAGTTATTTATTATTCAATATTTTATTTATTATTATTTTTATCATTATTCATTATTGTTATTGGTATCATTAATTATCATTTGTCATTATATCACATTTCTTATCACTTTATATACCGATTCTATTGTTGTTATTCATTATTTATTAATTAATGGTTTATAATTGCTATTTGTATAAGAATCTCTAAGTCTATCATCATGTTGTATATCGCTGTTTATTATATTACATTATTATATTTATATATTATATTATTTATTATTATATGATTGTGTTACTGTTATTATCATTATCATGATTTATATTTGTACAATATTTATAATCTCTTACTATGACAATATTATCTTTATTATTATATTATCATTTCATCATTATTATATTATATTATATTATTATTATTATTATTATTTTATTATATTACATTATTATTTGTATATTATTATATTAATTAGTTATTATTATTATTATTTATACTATTAAATACTATTATTATTATAACTCCTATCATTCATAATATTCTAAATGTTATTATTTTTCCATTATCTTATATCATAATATAGTTGCTATTATTTTCCAATTATATTTTCATATTACTTTCACTAGTATTTATCATCCTTGTTCATTAGATAATATAATGATAATAATGAAATAATTGTTATTAATTTCTTACATATAATATGACTTTCATCATCATCATTATTATTAGTTTCATGATCATTTACTAAACCATTTTCTGCTTTATCACATCTTAGCTACAACAATAACAACAGTAATGATAATAGTAATAATATTAATAATAATAATGATTAAGATAGTTATGATAATAATGAAGAAAAATAAGTATGGTAATGATAATTATGATAAAAAATAATAGTAGCAGTAGTAATGATAATAATGATAATCATAATAATGACAATGATGACAGACCAATCATAATAACTTCAATAACAATATAACATTAATAGTTATACGAATAATGATAACAATAACAACCAAATACAGTAATCATAATGCTGATAAATTAAATAATGGTAATGATGATAATAGTGTTATAATAATTCTATCATTATTGATAATTAGGGTAATAATAGTGATAATTACAATGATAAAAATTATAACAATCATCTTCTTTATTTTCTTTAGCATTATTATTACGATAATCCTTATTCATTTTACTAGTGTGATTATCAGTGAAATTGTTATTATCATTAATATTATTTTTTCTACCATTATTATCATCATTATTATCGTCATTATCTCTATCATATTACTGCTATTATCACTATCATTATTATCATTATACCCATACTAAGAATACAAACAATACAAATGATAGTTATCACTATCTACATTATTATTATTAGCGTTCTTATGGTCATTATCATTTCTTTATTGTGATTATTATTATCATTTCCATCATCGTTACTTTTCATCCCAATCACCAGGATTAATTATTATTTCATATTGTAACAATTCCTTTCACCTCATTCTGCCCTTGCGGGCGTCACCGATTTCATAGCCAAATATTTGTAAGGATGATGCCAAAGCTAAATAGGCGCTACCCTGGCTCTTTGTCGAAGTAATTTCCTTTCATTTTCTTCGCAACGTTTATATACACATTAAATCCTCGCGAGCATTCCAAACATCATATGAAGCAGAAATAATAACGAAGACAAAGCCAGTGCCATTGCTTATCAACAAGACTTTTTTCCTGCCGTCCGAAATGGTTGAACGGGGGACCACTTTGCTATGTCTAAACTATTAGTGTTTTTATTCCTATGAAAATCACTCTCCGCTTACGGACACGGGATTATTACGTACGCCTAATCAACCCACAAAGGAAAAAAGCTAAGCAGAAGCCAACGCCAATCTCAGCGCCGTAACCAAGACGATGTGCTCCTCCGCCGCCGTCCACTTTCCAGCAGTTGCATTTCCAGATGAAAAATAGCCCGAGATATGTCTGGATGGATGCCTGGTGCACGGAACATTAATCACGCGTGTATTGGTGCCTGAAATATGAGACGGTTGGAGGATAAATTCACGCACATCGAGGTTAAAACCACCAGACAGCGGCGGTCGGCTTTAGATGTGTTCGGATCCGCAAACATGAGATTCAATATTAGGCGAAATTTTGAGAGAGGGAGAGCGAGAGAGGAAGAAAGCGAGCGTGTAATAAAAAGGAAAAGAATGGGAGAGGGAAAAATATAAAAGGATCGTCTTGATATAAGAGGAAATATATTTGCAAAGGGAATCCAGGAGGTGTAAATCAACGTTGATGTGTATATCTACGGCGCAGTTCTTTTGCTCAAGTCCGATAACGTGTATCCATTCAGCTTGCAAAACAGACCAAAGTCGTATTGTTTATTACCCTGATTTCTGAAACGCAGCAGAAAGGGAGTCTTGTTCAGTCGAGGCTAAAAGGGCATAAGGGGCATATTCTGGCCTGGTTAATTCCGTTTTCGAAAAGTCTTTTGCGTAAACGGACGCGCACAATTTTGGCGGATCGTTAATGATATGCATAAAACGTTAAATACCGTATACTATTGTCAAACTCATTAACATACTCGTAATTTATGCCCTTGACTCGCCCTAACGACAGACTTTGAGGCATAAATCTTGAACATTCTTAAGCAGTTAAGACCTTTTGCAATGTGTCATCTGATATTGGCAAAGAAATTTATGGGGCAACTGTAATGGGTAATGTGATGTGAGAGAAAATGTGTTTAAGGGGGTAACTGATGATGAAAGTTCATATGCAGAATTATGCAGTGATATTTAGCCTTGATAATGAATAATGATCATAATGATTTTAATTACTAACAGCTATGTAATATTGGTTATAACATTAGCTGATATTTCGGTAGCTCCATCTTTAATAATTGCAACAACGCAATCAACAGATAATTAATAATGAAATAATATTACCATCACTTCAATCTTCCTCACACATAGTCATTTCTTATCTTTTAATTATTATTCTTTTATCCTTCCTCCGCAGCGCTAGCATCTGGTAATATCTGTGGTTCATGCATTAATCAAAGTCATTCATGCTTTTCGGAACAAGAAAGCGTGGGATTGGCCATTAGCGAAGCCTCTTGATTGGAGGAAATGTACCGTTCGCTCTTCTAAGATCCTGATGTTTTAGGGAAATGGGAG
>NW_020869170.1:161038-168538 GCF_003789085.1 Penaeus vannamei
TTTTTTCTTCCCATTCCGCCTCTCTCTGCCTTTTTGTTTAATTTCTCTTTTGTCTACCTCTCTCTCTCTCTCTCTCTCCCTCCCCATATCTCTCTCTCTTCTCCTCTTCCTCTCTCTCTCTCTCCCTCTCTCTCTTCTCTCTCCCTCTCTCTCTCTTCCTCTCCCTCCCCTTCTCTTTCCATTCCTGTCCCCCTCCCACCCCCTCCCTGTCCAACTCCAAGAAATTCCCAAGCACAGCAACTTAGCATTGTATAAAGCGTAAAAGAAAAACATAATCGATGCAAGAGGGTGTTATACTCCCCTCGCTGTCTCTCCTCTGTTTATAAACACTTCCTCCCTTCCTCCTATTAGATATTATAGTGCAGTGCTCCTGGGTCCCCCTTACATTGTCTCAGGGGGAGGGGGAGGGGGAGAGGGAGGGGCGACTTGTTATGAATTATGATGATTCCTGTCTTTATTCTTATTCATATTCTTACTCTTCTTTTTATTCTTATTCTCGTCATTATCGTCATCGATATGAATATCATTATTGATATCCTCATTGTCATTACTATTCCTATCTTTATTTTTATCATTATTATCGCTATCATTTTGATAATGATGATGATAATAATGGCAATGATGATAATGATAATAATAATAACAAGAACAACAACAAGAACAACAACAATAATGATGAAGATGATAATCATCATTATCATAATTATCATTATTATTATTATTGTTATTATTACTACTATTATTATTGTTGTTATTGTTATTATCTTTATTATCGTTATTACATTACTTTACTAATCATCATTAGTATAATTATAATTATCATTGTTATTATCATCATTATTATTATCATTGTTGTCGTTATTATTATTATTATTGTTTTTGTTGTTGTTGTTGTTACTATTATCATTACTATTACTATTATTATCATTGTTATTGTTATAACTAACATAATAATAATAATAATAATAATAATAATAATAATAATAATAGTAATGGTGATGATAATAATGGCGATGATGATAATACTAATGAAATATATTATAAAAAAGATGATTACCATCATCATTATCATTATTCTTATCATCATTATCATTGCTTTTATACTTATCAGTTCGATCACCATCATTAATATCATCATATTCATTTTCATTTTTATTTGTTACTGTTATTGCAAAAACAATTTTTATTATCATCATCACTTTTATTATTATCTTTACTATTATTATTGTTATCACATCATAACTATCATTTTTTAAATTATTATCATTATTTTCTATTATCGTCACCATTATCATTAGCATCATCATTGTTATTATTATCGTCATTATCATTATCATTATCATAATTATTATCATTATTATCATTATTATCACTATCATCAGTATTGGTATTGTTATTACCATTATCATTATCATTATTATCATTATCATTAACAATGTTATTATCACTATTACTATCATAACCATTATTATTTTTTTACTATAATTATTACCATCACCATAATTATTTTCATTATCATTATAATTATTATAATCATCATCATTATTATTATTGTTATTATTATTGTTGCTGTTATTATCAATATCATTATTATTATTGTTATTATTATTATCATTATCATCATTACCATCATTAATTTCATTAACATCAATATTATCATCATTATTGTTATCATTATTATCATTGTTATTATCATTATCATTATCATTATCATTACTGTTATCATGATTATCATCATCACTGTTACTATCATTGTCATTGTAATTACTATCATCATTACTATTAGTACAATCATCATTTACATGATCATCATTAGTCATTATTATCATTATCTATTATGATCATCAACAACACGTAATTTTTACTGTCATTATCATCATTAGTATTATTATCATTATCATTATTGTTGTTATCATTATCCGCATTATTGATTCTCATTATTATCATCATTGTTACCATTATTACTATTATCATTATCATCATTATTGATTCTCACTATTATTATTATTATTATTATTATTATTATTATTATTATTATTATTATTATTATTATTATTATTATTATTTTATCATTATCATTATTATTATTATTATTTTTATTATCATTATTGCTATTATTATCATAATCATTATCAATACTATTATTTTCACATTTAACATAATTTTCATCATTAATGTTATTTTTACCGTTATTATTGTTGTTATCATCCTCATTATCATTTTATCATTGTTATCATCATTATCAACGTTACTGTTATTATCATAATTTCTATTGTTATTACACCCCCATTCCCAGTGTTAACATTATACTGATATCATTATACTCATATTTCTTTTCTTGGAGATGTTAAAGCTTTCAACATCATGATTAAGAACTCAGGAAGGAATTTATAATTCTGTTGTGTGGAATGGAGATGAGTGATAAAGAGGAAAATTGGAGAAAAGAAAAGAAGAAAAGAAGGAAGATTGAGGAGGAGATAAAGAGTAAAAGGGATACAGTTTAATAACAGGATAGAACAGAGGTAGGAAGATACGGAAAGACGCAAGGTAGAGAGAGATGTAAAGCAGCGTAAATGGAGGCCGAAGAAGGGGAATGAGGATAAGATAGTAATATAAATAATAATGATAATAATAATGATAATATTGATAGTAATGATAATAAAAAAATGATATAATGATGATAGTAACAATGATGATAATAACATTATTAATAACAAGTTAATAATAATATTAATAACAGATAGTAATAATAATAATAATAGTAATAATAATAATAATAATAATAATGATAATAACAATAATAATAATCAAAACAATGGTAAAAATATTATCATAACAATAATGATAATAACAATAATAATAATTATAACAATGGTAAAAATATTATCATAACAATAATGATAATAATGCTAATGATGGTAATAATAATGGTAATAATGAATGACGATGATAACAGTAATAATAATAAAATAAATAATAATGAAGTAATAATAATAAAAGTAATAATAATAAAATCATAATAATAGTAATAGAAATGATGATGGTGATAATAATCGTACTAATCATAATAATGATAATGGCAAGGCGAAGTAGAAGAGAAGAGAAAAACCAGCCAGGAGCCTAAGAACACATTAACACACACACACAAATGGAAGAACGAGAATAAGTAGGCTATATTTGATGATAATGATAATAATGCAAAAAAGAGAAACGATAAAACCTTACAACATTCATCTCACGTCTGTCTAAACTACTTCCGAGAGCCGTTGAAATTCTTGCCCCAAAGCCCGTCTGCCCCTTTCTGCTACGTTTTAATAGGGATAGTGTGGCTTTTACCAATCCAGGCAAAGGGAGTGAGAGAGGGAGGAAGGGAGAGAGGAGGGAGGGAGGCTAGGAGGGAGAAAAGGATAGAGGAAAGGAGGGAAGGAGGGAGGGAGGAAAGAAGGGAGGGAGAGATTGGCAAGGGAGAGAAGAGGGGGGGGAGAGGGAGGGGGTAGGAGGGGAAAAGGATAGGGAAAGGAGGAGGGAGGAAAGCAGGGAGGGAGAGAAGGGGAGGGGGAGGAAGAGAGGGAAGGAGGGAGGAAAGGGAGTGGGAAGGGAGAGAAGTGGAGAGGAAGAGAGGGAGGAAGGGTAGGAGGGGGAAAAGATAGGGAGGAAGGTGGGAAGCCAGGGGAAGGGACGAAGAAAGGAAGAGAGAAAAGGGTGGAGGAAGAGACAGACAGACAGACAGACAGAGAGAGAGAGAGAGAGAGAGAGAGAGAGAGAGAGAGAGAGAGAGAGAGAGAGAGAGAGAGAGAGAAGGAGTGGAGAGAGAGAGAAGAGAGAGGAGAGGAGTATAATTGGAACTGGCTGTGCGGATCTGAGCGCAGGGCAGTAAAACTACCAGACGAGAACGCAACCCGCTGCACCAATACACTAGAGGGGAATGAGGGGAAGGAGGGAGGAAGAAGGGGAAAGGGAGAAGGAAGAAGGAAGGGAGGATAAAGGGAGAAGGAAGAAAGAAGGGAGGATAAAGGGAGGAGGGAAAGAAGCATCTGACTTCCAGAAGTTGGGGATTTTTATGTTTCCCGGAGGACTTGAAATTTACAGTAATCTTCTTATCATTAAGATTTCTAATGTTTCTAAATCACGCGGAAAAGGGAAAAGATCTTTCTCTTCTATATCTATCTGTCTATATATCATACAGACACATGTTTACATACAGACACATGCACACATATACACAAACACACATGTATATATACAGAGAGAGGGAGAAAGAAAGAGAGACTGAGAGTGAGAGTGAGAGTGAGGAGAGAGAGTGAGAGAGACAGAGAAACAGAGATAGATAGATAGATAGATAATATAGATAGATAGATAGAGAGAGAGAGAGAGAGAAGAGGAGAGAGAGAAGAGAGAGAAGAGAGAGAGAGAGAGAGAGAGAGAGAGAGAGAGAGAGAGAGAGAGAGAGGAGAGAAAGAGAAGAGAGGAGAGAGATAGAGACGATGAATAAGAGAGAGAGAGAGAGAGAGACGAAGAGAGAGGAGAGAGAGAGGAGAGAGCATGCCACACACATACACAAACACACATGGTATATAACAGAGAGAGATGATGATAGAGAGAAGGAAGAGATAGAGAGAGAGCGAGAGAGAGGAGGAGAGAGAGGAGAGAGAGAGAGAGAGAGAGAGAGGGAGAGATAGATGAGAAAGATTTAGATAGATAGTATGCAAGAGAGGAGAGAGAGAGCTGACAGTGCTGAGTGTGAAGGTATTCATGATGTCAATAAAACTTACGTGTGTGTGTCATTAATAACTAAGTCTGTGATCCAATTGTGTAGTGTGTGAGAGAGAGAGAGAGGAGGAGAGGAGAGGGAGTGGGGAGATGAGATGGGATGAGAGGAGAGAGAGCGTGAGAGGGCGAAAAGAGAGACGAGAAGAGAGAGAAGGGGAGGAGAGGGAGGGAGACGGAGAGGGAGAGAGGGAGAGAGAGTGAGAGCAGGAGGAGGAGGGAGAGGGAGAGGGAGACGCAGAGGAGCGATGAATTGAGAGGAGATGAGAGCCACCTGGAGATTGGAGAGAGAGGAGAGGAGAGAAGAGCGAAGAGAGAGTGAGTGAACCGTGACGTGAGTGATAGAGAGAAAGGATTAGATTAGAGATACCAGAGAGATGGAGAGACGAGAGAAGAGATAGAACGAAGTTGAGCACAAAAAGTCAAGTTTAATTGTGAGCAGTGATAGTGTGTAATGTGCGATGTGAGAAGAGGGAGAGAGACGAGAGAGAGAAAGAGAGAGAGAGGAGAGAGACGACAGAGAGGAGAGAGACGACAGAGAGGAGAGAGACGACAGAGAGGAAGAGGAGAAGAGAGAGAAGAGAGAGAGAGAGAGAGGAGAGAGAGATGAGAGAAGAATGAGAGAGAGAGAGAGAGAGAGAAACATAGACAGAGCGAGAGCGAAAGAGATAGAAAGATAGAAAGAATGTGATATAGATAGATAAACAGACAGGCAGGCAAACATACATAAATATCTGCTTGAGAGACCGCCCGACAGACAGTGGCCTAAACAGATAGAGACAGTAAGATATATTTATATACATAGAGAAATTCATATACGTATAAACAGACAAATAGTTACACAACGAAAGCGTGGCTAAGTGAGAGAGAGACGGGCCCAAGAAACACCAAACCATCACCAGCGCCACCTCCTCCTCGCCTCAAGACCCCCCAGAGAAGACCGATGAAACGCTTCGAAGACTCCAGATAATGCCATTTATATTCACCGCCGCGTCTTCCTCCTTGGCGTAACTGAACATGAGCTTGAGATGATGGACCAAAAGCCGGGTTCCTGCGCTGGGGCTCAGTCGGAGGGGACAGGGATTGCGCTTCGGGAGGGACGCGCGCTGTCTTTTCTCGTCTCCTCTCTCTTGCTTTTTGGCGCTGTTCTTTTTATTGTTTTCCTTAAAGTACGTCTTGTGCTTATTCTTATTATCATTAACACTATTAGAATCATTATTAGTATTATACCTTATCATTATCATTGTTATTATCAATAATGTCATTGCACTTGTAGTCTTGATAATAATTATCACCATTACCCTTTTCCTATATTCATTTAACTACACATTCAACTACCTACGAAGAGAACAATAGTTATATTATTATTATTATTTATTTATTTTTTTTAATTATTTTTTCGATGCGCACCATGATGGGATTTCTCTTCGTTTTAGATGTTTTCCAGCTCTTTGGAAACTGTTCCCAGTGCACCTACCACTATTGGTACTACAGCTGCTTTAACATCCCTTAGTTCTTAGTCTCTATTCGCAGGTCTTGGTATTTCGTGTTCTTTTCTTGTTCTTTGGCGGTGATGTTTTGATCTCCTGGTACCGCAGCTTCAGTGACAATGCAATCTCTTTTCACCTTATCTAGAATATCAGGCCTCCGGTGTTATAGCACCTTATCAGTTTATGTAATGAAGTCCCACAGGATCTTAAATCTTTCGTTCTCTTGCACTGTTTCTGGTTCATGTAAGAACCACTTCTCTCTGCAGTCCATCAAGAACTCTTTGCACAGCAACCAATGTATTTTCTTACCTAACTTGTTATTATCATTATTATCATCATTATTTTTAATATTACATTTATTATTGTTACCATTATTGCTATAATAATTTTCATTATTATCACCATTATCCAAGGGTTTTAGAACTAATTCTTTTGACTTAATCACATTCTTTTATCGTAATTGATATATACCTTCCTATATATCTTTTCTACGTAACAAGTGCCATTTTCATTCTGGGCCGATTGGGTTAAACTAAAGGAAAACTTGATCTTCACTTGATCTCTCTCTCTCTCTCTCTCTCTCTCTCTCTCTCTCTCTCTCTCTCTCTCTCTCTCTCTCTCTCTATCTATATATATATATATATATATATATATATATAAATATATTATATATATATGTATGTATGTATATATATACATATATATATGCACACACACACACACACACACACCACACACACACACACACACACACACACACACATATATATATATATATATATATATATATATATATATATGTGCTGTGTGTGTGTGTGTGTGTGTGTGTGTGTATATATATATGGATATATATACTACATACATATATATATATATATATATATATATATATATATATATATATATATATATATATATATATATATATATATATATATATATATATATATATATATATATATATATATTATATATATATAGAGAGAGAGAGAGAGAGAGAGAGAGAGAGAGAGAGAGAGAGAGAGAGAGAGATTTTTTTCTCTCTTTTTTTGCCAGCTGCGACCAAATCCAGCAAGCGTTTTTATGACTGTCAACCCTTTTTCATAACCACGGGCGCAATTTCAACCAAGTCTCGCTACTTGCATGGCGTTGAAGTCGCCAAGCTAAAACAGATAGTTATTTATTTTTAAAATTAAATTTGTGAATATGTTACGGCTGAAATGGTTGCCAAAACTTTGTATTA
>NW_020869170.1:178538-181038 GCF_003789085.1 Penaeus vannamei
ACCCACACACACACACAAACACACACACACACACACAGAAAGAGAGAGAGAGAGAGAGAGAGAGAGAGAGCAGAGAGAGAGAGAGAGAGAGAGACTGAGAGAGAGAGAAAAGAGAGAGAGAGAGAGAGAGAGAGAGAGAGAGAGAGAGAGAGAGAGAGAGAGAGAGAGAGAGAGAGAGAGAGAGAGAGAGAGAGAGAGAGAGAGAGAGAGAGAGAAAAAAGAGAGAGAGAGAGAGAGAGGGAAGCCTGCATAATCAGACTTACATCCAAAACACCTTGCAATATAACATTACTTTGGATTGAAGGCAAACACCGCCCTGGCTGATCTTGTTGTTGGAAAATATCTGCATAAAGAGCTTACATAACGTTCTGCTGTTTCTCTCGACGAGAACACTTAGGGAGGGTTAGATGCGGGAAAGCATTAGAATGTTCAAGGTGTGTTATTCTGTGAGAATAGAAATAACAATAATGATAATGATAATAATGATAATGATGATGATGATAATGACGAGGATTATAGTAGCAGTAGTAATAGCAAAATCAGTAAAGATGATATTAATTAAAAGAATAGTAATAGTGATAATGATAATGATTACAATGGTCATAATGATAGTAATGATAACAGTGATACTGATAATGATAATAATGATAATGAAACACATGATAAAAACTGATAATAAAAATTATGAAATTAGTGAAAATTATGATAATGATAATAAGGATCTTGATAAAAATAATGGTGGTGATGTTAATATATAGCAACAACAGCTACAACAATGATGATGATGATGGTAGTAATGATAATGACATTAACAAAAAGGATAATTATAGTAATGATATTAATCATATATAATGATAATGATAAAAAGGATAAAAATAGTAATTATAATAATTATAAAAATAATAACGCTAATGATATTAATAATCAACCCTTTGATGATCTATTCATGAGCATAATCTTTATTATTATCATTTTTTTATTATCGTTTTTTATTATCATTATTATTATCAATATTATTATTATAATCGTTATTATTATTATTATTATTATTATTATTATTATTATTATTATATATATTATATTATATTATTATTGATTATATATGATCATTGATTCCATTGTTATTGTTATTTTACTATTTATTACTACTATTACTTTTATACTATTATTATTCATAATTATTATATCATTTATCATTATTACTATTATCATTATCATTATTATTATCACTTTTTATCATTATTACTATTATCATTATCATTTTCATTATTATCATCATTATCATCAACAATGATATTGTTATCAGTATTACCATTAATAATAGATCATCATTATCATTATTATTATTATTATTATTATTATTATTATTATTATTATTTTTATTATTATTATTATTATTATTATTATTATTATCAGTATTATCAACATCACCATTATTATGATTATAATTATGATAATTATTATTACAATTATTATGGGTATTATTATCATTATCATTATTATGATAACATCAATAATATTATAATTTTATCAATAGTAATAAATGTTATTACAACTACGATTATCATTATCAATATCATTATCATATACAATTTCATAATTATTTCTTTCATCATTATAACAATGATAAGGATGATGATGAGAATGAGCATTATTATTGTTATCATTATCAGCATCATCATTACCATCGTTAATACCATTATTATTGTTTTTATGAATATCATCGTCACTGATATTTTTTTATCATTACCAATATTGCTATTACTACTGTTTAGTCTTCGATTACTACTACTACCAATTACAATGATACCACTGACGACAGTGTTGTTAAGAATAACAACAATGATATTATGATAACAATACTGCTAATAATGATAATCATCAACACCATAATGATAATAATAACATGAATGATGGGAGCAACAACATTCTTACCATTGTAATAATGTTGTTAATGATGAATATGTTATCATTATCATCCATATAACCATCACTTTGCATATCTTATTATTTCGCCACTTACTTGTCGCTTCTAGTAGCAACGTCATAATCATTACTATAATTACATTCTTGTTTCTAGGTAATGAGAGTACGAGCGATATATTAGAAGCCAGTTATCTCCATTCAGGTGATTTGTATAATTAGGTGGTAATTTATTTTCCCCATGTTGTATCGCTTTCTATGTATAGTCACGGAGACTTCTCAGATATTTTCTTCATTTGCTTTCGTCTTTCCATGTTTCTTGACATTTTGTATTTCAGATTGATAATTATGAGGATTTTTTTAATTCCTTTTTATATCCGACCCAATTATAGGTCTTAGTATAGAATTACCAGAATCGTATTTTGTCTTGGTACAGATTCTTCTTTTGTAGAAGAAGGAAAGTAATATACGAGTTCCCCTTCGAAGGACTCTTCAGTTCTTAAAAGTTTGTCAATTATGTATTTCTGTCATTCCTCTCAACGCCGTCCATCACCGGAAGTAATCAGATACATACATT
>NW_020869170.1:216940-219440 GCF_003789085.1 Penaeus vannamei
GGGGGGGGGGGCATAGGAATTGGTCCAAAGCCAGGATGTGTCCACATGTCGGTGGCTATGACCCTGTACCTCAGGCACTTCCTGCTGCTCCTAGATCCCCCGCAGTATAACCTGGGACCACAAGGTGCCCAGTTTCCATGGGAGGCCATGAGGAGGCACTGCAAAGTCTCGATGATGGAGAGGCTATTAACTGGCAGGGGGGGGGGGGGCTTATGCAGAGCTCTCCCTTTTTCGCACTAGGCTAGCCACTAGTGGCAGCTGTAAGTGAAAAAGCATGCAAGCACTTAACGCTACGTAGTCTACCACACAATATCTTCACATCACCCCGAGTGTGAAGCACCCATCCACCATATATATATATATATATATATATATATATATATATATATATATATATATATATATATATATATATGTGTGTGTGTGTGTGTGTGTGTGTGTGTGTGTGTGTGTGTGTGTGTGTATTAAATGCTTTGGACCATTATTTTCTAAAACGAACTCGATCTTGAAGTTAATTTATTTGTTATTTTTATTCATTCACGGTTAATAATCCGACTTTTAAGCTCACTAATACCTTGAGTCTTAAAATGCAAAGTTCCCCCCAGTCGACTATACTTCAAGATCCATCAGTTTCCTATTACTGTTCTATAATCGCTTTCCTACGAGTCGAGATTGAAGTATTAAAGCATCTGCTGTTGCAATGCCTCTCCCGTAGACAAGCGCTGTCAAATACACGACTCGGTGGAGGTTGCTAGAGAGTGAATTTATGCGGAACCTGTTGCCTGTTCGTTTATATTTAGTCATTGTTAAGAATTTACGATTAGATGAATAAAAAAATTATAATTCTATCCATTTATCTATTCATAACTGCCTACTTATACTTTCACACATCCAGGTATAATGGGTATAAAAATTAAATCATTAGCATCGAATGAAGGAATCAATTCCTGGGAAAATAACAAAGGAAGTGATTATGCAGTAAGATTGGGCGCGCTAACACACACACACACACACACACACACACACACACACACACACACACACACACACACACACACACACACACACACACACACACACACACACACACACACACACACACACACACACACACACACACACACACACACACACACACACACACACACACACACACACACACACACACACACACACACACACACACATATATATATATATATATATATATATATATATATATATATATATATATATATATATATACATAAACATATATATGTATATTTATTGTCCAGGTAAACCACTTACTTTAGGTACATAGATACACAATGCTACCGAGCACAAAAAAATGATAAACGGTATGTTATGCAATAGAATGAAAAAGTGGAAGCGGAAATACGACACTGCTGCCGCCCTTACCGAAGAGCGACCAGTGAGAGCAGCAGTATTGCATCGTATTTCCGTTGCTCCAAGTGTGATATTCCCACCGGCGATTCTTCTGAGGCCAGAAGCAGTACTTCGAAAGGTGAGACTTTGTCACCCATAACCGTTATGTAGGTGTTGCAAGGCTATATAGTCCTCTGTGCAGGAATTCTATCGGCGAGTTCTGGATATGTTGCATAGAACGGTTGCAGAACGGAAGTGATATTCGCCCTACAGTTCTGGTCACTTTTATTACGGTTTCGAGAAAAGGAGGATAACAAAAGGGAGAGAAGTCATGTGAGGTTATCATCTGTGCAGTCAGTTACGAGAGACAGACAGGATATCGGAACTAGTGTTTCTCTCTTTTCCTTATCTCATGTTGTTTACACTCAAGTGAGAGAAAGAGAGAGAGAGACAGAGAGAGAGAGAGAGAGAGAGAGAGAGAGAGAGAGAGAGAGAGAGAGAGAGAGAGAGAGAGAGAGAGAGAGAGAGAGAGAGAGAGAGAGAGAGAGAAAGAGAGAAAGAGAGAGAGAGAGAGAGAGAGAGAGAGAGAAGAGAGGAGAGGAGAGAGGAGAGGGAGGGAGGAGGGAGGGAGGGAGAGAGAGGGAGAGAGAAAGAGGGAGAGAGAGGGAGAGAGAGAGAGAGAGAGAGAGAATACGAGTTCTAATCAAGTGAAATACTCCCACTTTTCCCCTCTAGATACTGATACCAGTACGAACGAGACGTGTTTTCAACATAAAAGATATACAAGTGCATAAAATATTTACTGATATAACACATATACAAATAGAGTTCTCAACGGCGAAGATGTATAGATAAACAAAATTTTCAGATGTACCAACGGCTTTCTGATATTCTAAAACGTTACTCGTTCTCACAGAGATTTTTCTTTAGGAATTCACTGATGCTTTTGAAATACCGACCTCCAAAAAGAGTTGCTTGCTTTTTACTGCCTTGTAAAAGAGAGATAGAGAATAAGAATGAATGGAGAAAAAAGAAGGAAAAAGACATCCTGAATTACTGATATTTTTAGGGAGATTTGGTCTCTTTTTCGTATTTTACCGAATTCTGCACGGTTGTGAGCGCATGTGTAGGT
>NW_020869170.1:241940-246940 GCF_003789085.1 Penaeus vannamei
CATTTACTGTGTGTATATATTGTGTGTATATATGTATATGTATGTGTGTATGTTATATGTTGTGTGTGTGTGTGTGTGTGTGTGTGTGTGTGTGTGTGTGTGTGTGTGTGTGTGTGTGTGTGTGTGTGTGTGTGTGTGTGTGTGCATATATATATATATATATATATATATATATATATATATAATATATATATATATATTATATATGTATACATATAAATATACATGCAATATACATACAATACACACACACACACACACACACATCTCTATTACTATTCTAATTTGTATATATGGATATCATGTACATTTAATATATATATATATATATATATATATATATATATATATATATATATATATTTATATAAATACATATACATACATATATAGGCATATTTACACACACACACATACACACACACACACACACACACACACACACACACACACACACACACACACACACACACACACACACACACACACACACACACCACACACACACACACACACACACACACACACACACACATATATACACAACCACACACACACACACACACACACACACACACACATATATATATATATATATATATATATATATATATATATATATATATATATATATTATATATATATATATATATATATATATATATATATATATATATATATATATATAAATACATTTATATATATATGTATGTGTGTGTGTGTGTGTGTGTTTATGTGTGTGTGTGTGTGTGTGTATAAACATATTATATATATATATATATATATATATATATATATAATATATATATATAATGTATATACATATCATATGCTCATGCATATGACCCCCCCCCCCACGCACCCGCCCACACACGCACCAAGCTCAGGTGTGATCACATCGCCTCCTCTTACCTGCACAGTGTCGCTACAGCCATTTTTCTCTCCCTCGTCGACGCTTGCTTGCGCGCTTCTGGCTCTGCCAAAAAGCAAACACGTGGATCCTTGTTTGTTCACGTCTTAACTGTAAAACGATTGGTTGCCCTTGTTTGTTCCTCGCTTACGTACCTTTAAGTTGACATGGTAATTACAAGTCTGCAAACTGCCGACGGGCTGTTGACTCGTTCCAAATGTTCGATCAGTTCAGTCGAGACAGGAAGGAAGGGTGAAGCGTTTCGAATCGACAGGAGCCTCATCTCTTTGACTTGTGGTATTCGCACCACTTTGAGCGTTGGCGTAGCACTATTGGCTGCGTTTTTGACTGCGTCTCTAGAAGAAAAAAAGAAGAAAGAGAAAAAGTGGGAAGGAAAATGGAAAGTGGGAGTATATTGACTTTCTCTGTAGTTCTGTTTGAAAGATACATTTAGTGTATGTGTGAACAAGTCTCGGTTCCTCATACATTACGTGTTCTGTTGATTTACATAGATGTATCCAAGTAAAGCTTGCGACGAAAAAGTTAGCTACGAATAAGAAAGAAACAAAAGGGAAGGATAAAAAAAAAAAGAAAGAGAGGGGGGAGTAAAAGGTGAGAGTGGTTAGAATTAAAATATCACAAATGGGTTATTTCTAAAAGCAGAAATAAACAAACTTATAATTGTACATGCAACTAAACCAGCACAGAGACGGGCATACATAAAAACATTAACATTCATTGACTATACGTATGTATGTATGTGTGTGTTTGTGTTTTAATGTGTATGTATCAATCAATCAATGGACCCGGCGTTGTCCCATGGGCCTCCTTCACCCTAAGTTGTCTCCGGAAGAGACCTGATGTGCTGGGTCATCCACGAAGAAACAGGCTATGACCTTATATCCTAAGTTGGCAGTCCAGGATTGTGCAGATTACAGGTCCTATGACGGTCTTGCGGTTAAGTCGTCGGATGGACACATGGTCCTGCCAGCTGTAGCCTAAGGACCTGTTGCAAAAGGCATCAAGACGCGCCCCCCATACGAGAGTAAAAGCCAGGTTTTACTTCCATAAAGTAAAACTAACAGTGTAAGGGCATTTAAGACACTTAACATGCTCGTTCTGCATAGGTACTGACATCTTCAAATACCCTTGACCGAGTTAATGAAAGCTGCTACCAGGCCAATCTCTCTACTGACTTCAAGATCTGACAGTCCAGATCTCTCTCTCTCTCTCTCTCTCTCTCTCTCTCTCTCTCTCTCTCTCTCTCTCTCTCTCTCTCTCTCTATCTATCTATATATATATATATATATATATATATATATATATATATATATATATATATATATATATTATATTATATATATATATATATATATATATATATATATATATATATATATATATATATATATATATGCATATGCATATTTATATATACATATATACATATTTTACTATTCATATATATATAGACATATATGTATACATATATATATACATATATATATATATATATATATAATATATATATATATATATATATATAATATATATATATATACATATATATACATACATGATTGTGTGCGTCTCCTTGTTATGCGTACGTTTATTGATAGGGGTCACTGGGCGCTGGCAGCATTTTCCCTCCCAACGCCATGTGAATAAGATCGTCTGGTGTCAATAACATCAAAAGGCCATTAGGACGCCTTTGGAACAGATTTCACAGAATATATGTAAATCACGTAATTGCTGGATTCGAGAGATTAGGACCAATGACGGTATCTCCACGGAATGTGCTCGTCAAACGGATAATAAAAACGAGAAAGAGAGAGAGGGAGGAGGGGGAAGCAGAAGCAAAGACAGAAAAACGGAGAGAAAGAAAAAAAATGTATGTATATAACGAAAAAGACAATGAGAAAGAGAAAGATCACAGATACCATGCCCAAAGAAGAATACACAAAAATAAAGACTGGAAAAAGAAAACAGAAAAACAAAGACCAACAAACAAACAAATAGACACCCTCACAACCCGAGACAGAAAGAGAAAGATTGGGTTCCGATCAGCGGGATTGGAAAGATCTCCGGATTAGCTTCCCCGGAGGCTATGATTTCTTCACAAGGCTCCCATCTGTATTCTCGGACATCGGCAGAAATTTGCTGCAGAATTGGTATATGTTATGCAATGGCATCTGAATCCGCGGAATGCCTTCGATTTATCAGGTGACCTTCTGCTCTGAAAGGTGTTACAGGAAGAGGGAAAGTGAAAATGCTCCCTGCTTCAAAAAGATGCCTTTCCTTTATAATCATCCATACTCATATTATTATTATCAATTATTATAATCATAATTGTCACCATAATTGTTATTATCTTTCATATCATAATCATTATTATTGGTTATTAGTATTGTATTGGTATAATTGATATTACTTCTTGTGTAAGTAGTTAATTTAGTATAATTGATTATATCCCGACTGTTAGTTTTTTTTTTTTATTAATATCCTTACTTTGATCTTGTTGGCATCATCGTTATTTTTATTAATGTTTTTTTTACCATTTTTTATCATTATTGTTAGTAGTATCCTGTTGCTGTTGCTCTTGTTGATGCTGTTGTATTTTTTGTGATCATTATCATTGCATTTTTATTACTGCTACCCTCATTATTTTTGTTGTTGTTTTTGTTATCATCAATATTACTATTACTTTTATTATTACTCATTACTCTTACTCACTTTTATTATCATTATTATTTTTTATCATTATTGTTGTTATTTTCATTATTATTATCATTACTATTATCATCATTATCATTATCATTGCTATTATTATTATTATCATTAATTTCATTATTACTGTTTTCGTTGTTATACTCATTTTTGGCATTGTTATTAATGTTTTAATGATAGTTATCGTTATTATCATGATCATTATTACAATTGTCATAATTATTATCAAAATCTTTATTCTTAGAATCATGATTATATATGTTATCATTGTTAATATTACTATTATTTTCATTATCATTATCATCAATATTATTGATATTGTTATCATTATCATTATCATTATCATTTTTATTATTATCATTATAATTTCATTATCATTATTACTATAATCATTAACATTTTTATTATTATTATTATTATTGCTATTATAGTTATTATCATCATTATTATTGTTGTTATTTTGATTGGTGTTAGCATTACAATCATAATCAGTAGTATTACTATCTTTTCATTGTTATTATTATTATTACAATTATTTTACCATCATCATTAGTATTATAATTATCGTCATCATCAGTTTTTGTCACTGTTAATGCTATTGTAAAAATGAAATGTTTTTTTTACATTTTTTTCATTATTATTATCATGATCATCATCATTAGTGTCATTATTATAACTATTTATGCAATTAATATAATCATACTTATTCTTATTATCCTCATTTTAATATAGACATTACCATTATCACCATTATTTTCATTATTATTTTCTTTTCAATTATTCTAATTATCATTACTAATAATCATAATTCTTTTTATCGATTACGATCGTTATCACCTTGTAATAATATTCCCGTACCGATGGTGCCGATGGTAATAATAACGGTAAGGATGATAATAGTGGTAGAAACTATAATAAAATCAAAGATGATGATGATGAGGCTGAAGATGATGATGATGATGATGATGATGATAATCATAATAATAATTATTATAATAGTAATAATAATAATAATGATAATAATAGTAATGATAACAGATGTTGATATTGCTATCATTTTATCATTATTATTATTAGAAATGTTATCACGCTCTTTATCATAATTATTATTGTCATTATTAATATCTTAATTATTTTTATAATTAATAAAAAGTTTATATTTGATAAATTTGATATATATTGATAGCATTATAATCGGTATCATTAGTGTTGTTTTTATAATTATCGTTTTTTCCTATCATCAGCATTATCATAATTGGCATCTATTATGATTATATTGATTATGATTAATACTGTTATCAAGATCAATATCCTCATTATCATTAATATTTTTATTATTATTAGTGATATTCCTTTTATAATC
>NW_020869170.1:265514-268014 GCF_003789085.1 Penaeus vannamei
TGTATGTATCTTTCCAACTATTAGAAATAGATAAGTGATAACAACACAGGGTGTAACTGGATGAGCCCCATATCGAAAATAAAAAGCTCAGTGACGGAGACTGGACTATGTTTCAAAGTAGCCCCCGGTAGCCGTGTTCCTTTCGGTGGTTCATCCCGGTTAAGCCCTTTTGAAGTAATTCAGTGAGTGAATTATCGTGATGGAACATAGTGGACAGGAATTAGAAATGGTTTACAGTGACATGGGAGAGTTATTCTGGAACATAATTAGGGTTAAGAAGAAAGTGAAGATTGCCATGAACATATAATGAAATAACTTGATTATTAAATTTAACTACTGTGACAATATTGTGTTAGATGTATCTTTATAAATATTTAGTGGAAATAGATAGATTAGTTTGTAAGTGTACTCAAATAACTAAGTGTTTTCTAGGATGGATACCTCAACGGAAGTATTTAGGAAGTAACAAGTCTTGTTGTTGTCCAGCAGAGCGTAATATTGACTTTTTGTCCATCAAGTATTTTATTTCCTCATGATTATTAATAGTTCTTGCTTAATGGTTGATTAATGTAATGACGTAGAAATACAACTTAGTTTGTGATTATTAGAATTAACTATTTGTTTATTCTTTTAGAATATTATTCAATTCACAGAGCATGTCTATTTAAATATTTGCTTCTCTTGGGACCTCTAATCTTTTGTGTAATAACTAATTGATTTATTAACTAATTATATAACAGTCACAATTGTCTAGTTGTATGTAGAGTTTCAAGATCCTAAATAATGTCTTGAATGTTTTTGTTTAATATAACCTTTGATATTGTGATTTTATTACATTACACTGATAATGAATTATTAATTAAGAAGAGCATTGATTTTCATAAAGATAGCTCAATCCTTGAATTGCACTAATTTATAGAATTAATATTGTCATTTTGAAATATATTGCAAAGTTATTTAAAGTACACCATAATTATTGAAAAGAATTAAACACATTAATCGACCACAATAAGCCTTGATACTGAGAAGCATTTAATGCATTGTTGTGGAACAGAGGGCCACATCATATATATGCATGTATGTGTGTGTGTGTATGTGTATGTATGGCACATAAGTTGTAGTAATTGTATTTGAAGGTGGGTAGCGAAGACCTCTACTAAAGTCTGAATTAACATTTAATTGTTAGATTAAGTGCCTTTTCGTAAAGTATGAAGTATAAACATCATGAAAAATATTTCATAATGTATATTGATTCTTAATAGTTAAAAAAAAAAAATCTAGAAAAATAGAAAATGGTGTCCTCGAAAACACTGTGTGGTGTGTGTGTGTGTGTGTGTGTGTGTGTGTGTGTGTGTGTGTGTGTGTGTGTGTGTGTACTACATAAGTTTACTATTATTTGTAGAGTGAACGTCATCTTCCACGGAAAAATTGTTAGAATGATTTTTGTCAAAATCCGCTTTGCGAAAGAAGGATATTTAGTTTTGACATAAGGGAGAGGAAAAAGGACTCTTATAAAGATTGATTAAGACACATGTAAAAATGAATAATGGGCAAAATTTAATTGATACTGATAGCCTCATAAGTCACGATAAGGAACGAATGGGGAGAGAGAGAAGGGGAGTTGGAGAGGCAGACAGTGAGAGTTGGACAAAGAGAGAAATTGACAAAGAAAGAGAGTAAATCAAAGAGAGAAATGATGAAACAGAGAGAGAGACAGACAGATAGACACAAAGAGAGAATTGGAGAGAGACAGGCAAAGAGAGAGAGAGAGACGGAGGGAGATAGATAGATAGAAAGATAGAATGATAAAGACTGAGGGGAAAAAGACAAAAAGAGAAATGGAGAGAGAGAGAGAGACAGACAGTAAGAATAGGAGAGAGATGTAAATAGAGATAGATAGATTAATAGAGGGAGAGCGAGAGAGAGAGTACGACAAGGTGAGAAATGGAGAGAGATACAGAGTGACACAGAGAGACTAAGAGAAAGAGAGTAAATATGGATATATATATATATATATATATATATATATATATATATATATATATATATATATATATATATATATATATATATATATAATATATAAGAGAGAGAGAGAGAGATAGGGAGAGAAAACAGAAGTAAAACAAGGAGAGAAATGGAGAGAGAGACACGACGGAAGGCGGTGGGGGGACGTGAACTCCCAAATTCTAAGCAATAACAAATAACAAGTGTGTTTTTTAAGCAATCATTTCCGAGTCCTTGATGCAGATTTCATCTTGATTGATTAATGCCTTATTATAATTTTATTTGCACAGCTATCCTTGGAGTGTTTAGAAGATATATGATTTGGCTTAATGTATCCACTATTTACCTTTTCTAATTGAGATAATTCAGGTAGGACTGCAATGTAAGGAGAGACAAAATGAATGATAAGAAATAATAAACAACTTGTTTTAACAATCTTGTTGTTAAACCTATCGTTAGATAATTAAGCTTTATTATCAACTTTTGTTTTACT
>NW_020869171.1:9218-19218 GCF_003789085.1 Penaeus vannamei
GAAGAAAGAGAGAAGGAAGGAGAGCAAGAAGGAATCTGAAAGAGGGGAAGATCATGAATAAAGGAATGAGAAGGAAGAGATAAATAACATGTTCCCATATTTCCCCTAAATTAACCTGAAACAAATAAGAAGAAGAAATCACACACTCAAAAAAAAAAAAAAAAAAATGTTAGAAACGAGAGTTTTTATTTCCAAATGCGTTATAAAACAGATTATCTCCTTGTAATGTAAAAATCCAGCTAAACTTACCACTTAATACCTCGCCAATTTGAGGAAAAGCTGCGGAAACAGGGATAGAGGGGAATGGGGATGGGGAAAGGGGGACAAGAGAGGAGGAAACAGCAAACGGGGGAATGAGGAAAAGGCTGAAGGAACAGGACAGGGAATTCGGGAGAGGTGGAATGTCCTTTAGGAGCAGGGCAGAGGGGAAATGGGAAAGGAGACAGGAACAGGATAGAGGGGAACGGAATGGGGAGAGGAAAAGGGAAAAATGGTTGAGGAACGAGCCAGAGGTATGGGAGGAGGTAAATGAGGGGGAAAGGGCCGACAACCGGAGAGAAAGGGTAAAATGGTGGAAAAGGGCCAAGAACCCAAGGGGAATAGAAAAAAAAAAAAAAGGGCATCGGAGAGGAGGGGGTTGAAAGACCTGCAGCAAGGGCACTCGAGGATCTCTCCCGGCCAAGGAGGAACTCAAGGGATAGAACAATTCAAGGTTTATCATACGTAGATTGATCGCGGGAAAGGCTCGGATCAAGTAGCAACCGAGGAGGGTCTATGGCGTTTGATCTATCGGTGTTATTTGTATGATCTTCACAAAATAGTGTACGATGCTTGTGAAATGTCGATCTTGGTCTCTTCAGTTCAAATATATGTATGGAAATAATGTATTTAATTATTTCATTTTGATACGATCACTTACAACAACGCCATGACACCTCCTCGAGTTTTCATCGACCTAGCCTTTCGATTGGATCACGGGCAGTTTCTCGTTGACTCGCGCTAATCGTTAGCATCTTTTGCCTTCCGCTCTCTTCGGTCCTTTTGCGTCTCCCGTGCGTCAATCGCCGTCCGCCTTTGTTCGGATGTTGTATTTTTGCTCTCTCGCTTATGGTCACGTATTATTGGCTTTTGTATCTTTGTTGTTGGTTCTTTTTTGTGTTCTCCTAACGTCATCATTTCTCTGTTCTCTTTTCTCTTCTCTCTCTCTTCTCTCCTCTCTCTCTCTCTCTCTCTCTCTCTCTCTCTCTCTCTCTCTCTCTCTCTCTCTCTCTCTCTCTCTCCTCTCTCTCTCTCTCTCTCCCCCTCTCCTTCTCTCCTCTCTCTCTCCTCTCTCTCTTTCTCTCTCTCTCTCTCTCTCTCTCTCTCTCTCTCTCTCTCTCTCTCTCTCTCTCTCTCTCTCTCTCTCTTCTCTCCTCCCTCCCTCTCCCTCTCCTCTCCCTCTCCTCTCCCTCCCTTCTCTCTCTCTTCTCTCTCTCTCTCTCTCTCTCTCTCCTCTCTCAACCATCAACACCATCACCAACTCCTTCTTCCCTCCTCCCTCTATCCCTCTCTTCTCTCTTCCTCCCTCATTCTCCCACCTTCACCCCATTCTCACTCCTTCTCCCTCTTCTCCTCAACCTTCGTCATCCTTCGTCCCTCTCTTCGCCCCCCCCCCCCCGCTACGAGAGACCCATTACACCGGCGCTCATTTCAGCCTCATTGTCCTGCGACACTTTTTTTTTTTTTTTTATCAGCGATTTGTATTCCGCCATTTATCTCAACCGCGTCCTCGGAGTAGGCAATGGCCGGCGGTCGAGATTTGCCGGGATTGGCTCGTGGGTTTTGGTGTGACGTTTGGTGCGGCTGGTGTGGCTGTGGTTGTGGGTTGTTGGTGCTTTATGTTGACGTATTTTGTTATTGTATTATCATTACGGTAATTATGTTAAGATAATGATGGTATGAATAACTAGGAGCACCCAGAGAGCGCATACCTCCGCCAAGGCAAGAGGGTCACTGATGCAATAAAATTATCACGTTTGAAGCATTACATTAAAATCGCCTTCCTCAAGGACACTGGCGACGTCCGTATGCATAACATCCTTGGCGGAGGGGATTATGATAGTAATAATGTTGATGATAATGATAATAATGATAACGATTCTACTGCTAATAATGATACAGCTACTACTAATACTAATGAGGATAATGATAATGAATATTATTATCATTATCGTCATCATCGTCAAACTCATCACCATTATCATCATTACCTATCATCATCACCATCAGTAGCATCATCACCCTTATTATTTTCAAACATTTATTAGCAGAGGAGAAGCATACTCGTACGCGCTCCTTGTTTCTCCTTTCCCCTCTCCCTTTATCATGTTCCTCCTCTTCCCCTTTCGTGCTGCGTTTATTGGAAGAGAACATTGAATGGAAGGAATCCGTGAGCCTGTTCAATGTTCAGCCTCCTGTTCACCCTCGTGTTTCACTGTTCAGGCATCCCCGAACTTGGTCCTGACTGTGTTCTTCCTTCTCGATTCTGATTTGTTCTGGTCTGTTTCTGTCGTCTGTTTTTCTCTCTCTCTCTCTCTCCTCCTCCTCCTCCCCGCCTCTCCCTTCTCTCTTTCTCCCTCTCCTCCTTCTCCTCCCTCTCCTCCCCTCTCTCCTCTCTCCTCCCCTCCTCCCTCCTCCTCCTCCTCCTCCTCCTCCTCCTCCTCCTCCTCTCATATTCCCTCCCTTCACTCTCCTCCCTCCCTCCCTCTCACTCTCCTCCCTCCCTCTCCCTCTCCTCCCTCCTCCCTCCCTCCCCCCTCTCACTCTCCCTCCTCCCCCCCCCTTCCTCTCTCCCTCCCCATACACGCCAGCAGGAATGCGGCGATAGGGCGGGCTGACTCCAATAAAATTTCCAATCTTGCCGAGATAGTGGTTGGGAGGATAGGAGGAAGGGGGAGGAGACGGCTACCGAGCTGTGTTATGTGTGCCGCTGTGCCCTTGCTAGCCTCGCCTCGTGCTATGCTGTGCCCGTAATGGTGGTGGTTTACGCTACGCTTGCTGTGGTCGTAATGTGGTGGTGTATTTACGCTATGCTGTACGATGAAGGGGGGGGCGACTCTGCTTTGCCTGTGCCGTAAATGGGGGGGGGGGCGACTCACGCTATGCAGTTCCATGAGGGTTGACGACGCGTGCTATGCTATGCCATGCTGTGCCGTGTGGCATTTCGTGTTCGATTGCGTGTGCGGCACAGCGCTTGTGTATCGCTTTCCTCCGCGGTGACTTGATCTTTATGCTACTTTCTTGCTGTTGCCATCTTTGACCTTGCTGTGCCATATTTGACCTTCTTGCTGTGCCATCTTAGATCTTGCTGTGCACCTTGACCTCCTTACTGTGCCGTCTTTTGACCTCCGTACATCTTTGACTTCTTTGTGCCATCTTTTGACCTTGCCGCTGCGCCCTGTTGCTTGCGGCGCCGTGGACCTCTCTCTCGAGGCTTCGTGGCCCTAGCTTTCCCGTTCGAGTGGGGACTTGAAGGATCACTGACATTGACTTGTTTTTTTCGTGTGATTTTTTTATTATATGTATATTTTTTGGCAGTTAGCATGTGTGTTTTGTTTTATGGATTGGATTCATGAATTTGTTTTATTTTGGTTATGTATTTATGTGTTTTAGGTTTGATTTATTACTTATTATGCTTCTTTTATTTATTTGTTTTATATGTGATTTTATATGAGTTTTTTTATTTATATTTTGTTTGTTATGCTTCTTTCTATTATTTGTCTTATATGTGTTTTATATTGAGTTTTTTATTTATATTTCGTTAGTTTATTCATCAATCTTTATAAATTTATCAATATTTATTTGATTTATGGGTGGCAGTTCGTGCAGAAATCTTAGAAGGTCTGTAAGTTTCCGTGAGACATTCCCCCCCTCGACACCCTCTTCCTCCCTCCCCTACCCCGCTCAAGCCTTCCCCCTTCCCCTCCCCTTCCACCCTTCCCCCTCCCCCCTCCCCTTCCCCTTCCCTTTCGTCCTCCTCCTTCCTGCCTTCCTCCTTCCTCCTTCCTCTCCCTTTCCCCCTTCCCCTCCACTCCCTCCTCCTCTCCCCTCCTCTTTCCCTTCCCTCCCTCCTCCTCCCTCCTCCTCCTCCTTCCTCCTCCTCCTCCTCCTCCTCCTCCTCATCCTTCCCTTCCCCCTTCCTTCCTTTCCTTCCCCCTTCTCCTTCCCTTCCCCCTCCCCCTCCTCCTCCCCTTCCCTCCCCTCCCCTTTCCCGCCCTTAGCCCTCCGAGACAATACAGTATCGCCGGGAAATTACCCCTTCCACCGCCCCACATCCAACCGGGGGAGAAGCTATATCAAGGGAGTAGGATAGCGGGAAGTCGACTGCTTACGATCTCTTCTCCTTCTCCCTTCTGTCCCTTCCCTCTCTCCTTCGTCTCCTTCCCCTTTGTCCCTCCCTCCTCTCCTTCGTCTCCCTTCTCCCTTTTGTTTCCCTTCCCTTCTCTCCTTCGCTCCTTCTCCCCTTTGTTCCCCCCTTCTCTCCTTCGTCCTCCCTTCTCCCTTTGTTCTTTCCCTCCTCTCCTTCGTCTCCTTCCCCTTTGTTTCTTTCCTTCTCTCCTTCGTCCCTTCTCCCTTGTTTCCTTCCCTTCTCTCCTTCGTCTCCTTCTCCTTTGTTTCCCTTTCCCTTCTCTCCTTCCGTCTCCTTCTCCTCTTTGTTTCTTTCCCTTCTCTTCCTTCGTCTCTTCCGTCTTCCCTTCTCCCATCCATTGCGTTTTCCCTTTCGTGTCCTTTTCGCTTCCTGTCTCGCCTTCCAGCGCTGTCCGATGGTGTTCCTTCTTCCGCCTTCCTCTCCCGCTAATGCCTTCTCCTCCTCCTCCTCCTCCTGCCTTTTCTTCTTCTTCTCCTCCTCTTCCTGCCTTCTTTTCTTCTTCTTCTCCTCCTCCTCCTCCTCCTCCTCCTCCTCATCATCATCATCATTTCATCATCATCTATCATTCATTCATCATCATCAATCATCTTCCATCTTTCCCTCCCAATCCCCTCTTCCAACCCCCCAATCCTTTCCCCCACCCCCCCCCCCCACCGAAGAGCAATGCAATCAGGAGGAATGTTTCATGTAGTCTCCCTCCTCCTCCTCCTCCTCCTCCTCCCTTCCTCCTCCTCCTCCTCCCCTCCTTCCTCCTCCTCCTCCTCCTCCTTCCTCCTCTCCTCCTCCTTCGCCTTATGAGGAGGCGCGTCGCTAGAGTATGTGTTGGCGTGGATGAGCGTAAATACCGCGTATCTCTCTCTCCCTTCTCCCTCTGGCTGCCTGTGGAACGGGGCGAGGGAGGGGGAGAGGAGGGCGAGAGCGTGTGGTTTCCGGGTTTCCCCCTTCGCCGAACAGGGGAAATATATATATATTATATATAATTATATATATTATACTTATTATATATTATATATATATATATATATATATATATATATATATAATTATATATATATATTATTGTGTGTGTGTGTGTGTGTGTGTGTGTGTTGTGTGGCTGTGTGTGTGTGTGTGTGTGTGTGTGTGTGTGTGTGTGTGTGTGTGTGTGTGTGCGTGCGTTGTGTGCGTGTGCGTGTGCGTGCGTGTAATGGTAGGAATGGGGAGGGGTAGTAGAAAGAGATAGAGTGAAAGAGTAGAAGAGAGATAGAGTGAAAGAGAGGCGAAGTGGAGGAAAAGAAAGCGAAGCAGAAGAGAAAGACAGATATACATGACAGACTGGCAGGGCCGTGACAGGCAGGACAGATGGAGAAATTGAGAGAGAGAGAGAAAAAACAGGCGAGAAAAAAGATTACGTTCGTCTTCATATAAAGAAAAAAGAGAAAAAAAATATTCGTCTGACATATTTTTTTTCTCTTTGTCTCCTCTTTCTTTATCCTATAACCTTTGATGTTCTTAGTCAATCGACGAACGAATCCAGACGTCGTTTGGAGAATTCAAACAAAAGTCGAAATAAAAAAAAAATATATGGATTTTTTTGCGTGTGAATAAGTCTTTGAGTTAAATTCCCGGAAGAATCAATATTGGAAATTCGCAAAGGTATGCGACGGGGCGAAGAGAGGGAACACGGAAAAAAATGGATGAAGGGAATAAACGAAAGGGGGGGAAAGTAATAAAAGAAAATATAAATCCAATCTTTTAAGGAAAAATTTAATGTCGTCTATAGTAAAATACTTACAGATCACTTTTGGAAGAAGGGAGGCACGTGTCAGCTTACCTGGAAGGAGAAAGAAAAAACACCATAAAACAACTGTTAAAAAAAATAACAATAAGAAAAGAATACTCGAGGTTTTGAAAGAAGAAGGTAGAATAATAAGGTTGATCATTTGATAAAACAAATGATTATACTAAAAAATATACTCCAGGTTCTGTGAGAAGATAGAATAATAAGGTTGATCATTTGATAAAAAAAAAAATAATAATAATAAAAAGATACTCGAGGTTTGAAAGAAGATAAAGAAAATGATAAATTGAGCGTTTGATAAAAAAAGGTTAATAATGCTAAAAAGATACTCGGGGTTTTGAAAGAAGATAAAAGAAAATAATAAGGGTTGAGCATTTGATAAAAAAGATGAAAGAAGATAAAAGAAAATGATAAATTAGAGCGTTTGATAAAAAAAATTATAATAATAAAAGATACTCGAGGTTTTGAAAGAAGATAGAATAATAAGGTTGAGCATTTGATAAAAAAGATAATGATAATAAAAAAGATACTCGAAATTTTGAAAGAAAATAACAGAAAATAATAAGGTTGAGCGTTTGATAAAATAAATAAATAAATAAATAAATAAAAAAGATACTCGAGGTTTGGAAAGAAGAAGATAAAAGAAAAATAATAAGTTTGAGCGTTTGATGGCTCTCCCTTTCCCCTGTTTATGGCTCCTTTTACAACCGTGCGATGATGGGCGAGAGAGCGGGCGGTTTGCGGATCTCGCTGCGCTTACGTTGATTCGCGGGTGACACCTCCCGCCCGCGCGCCCTCCCGCTCGCTTTTTTTTTTTTTTTTTTTTGGGGGGGGGGGGTTCTTTTTGTTTTTTGTGGTGGTTTCTTTATTTGGTTCTGTTCTTTTGTGGTCTTTAGTGTTGTTTTTTCCGTTTTTTTTGTTTGTTTGTTCTGTTTTTTTTTTTTTTCTTTCTTTCTCATTCTTTCGTTATTATCTATCAGTTTATCTGTCTCATGCACACACGCACACATCTTCCCCCTCTCCCCTTCCCTCTGTCCATTCAGACTTCTTTAAGCATCTTTTCCTTCCTTCAGCTCTCTCTCTCCCCTTCCCCTCCCTTCCTACCTCTTCCCTCCTTCTCTCCTCCCCTTCTTCCCTCCTCTTCTCCTTTGTCCTCTTCCTCACCCTCTCTCTCCCTTCCCTTCCTCCCCCCTTCCTCCTCCCTGTCCCTTCCACCCTTCCTTCTTCCTTCCTTCCTCCCTCCTCCTCCCTTCCTCTCGCCCCACCCCTACCCCCACCCTCCCGCTCTGCCCCCTCCTGTTTGAAAATTTCCCGCCATTTTTCCCAACCGTCGACCGTGCGAGCAAATGAACCGCGCACGATATGTAAGTTCAATGAGTATCGGTTCATTATGGTTCAACTTCATCTCTTTATTACGATGTGAGAGCGCCCTGCCTTCCCCGTCGTCAGGGGGGCGGGGGCGTTGCATCGTTAAAAATGGAAATGTATGTATGTATGTATATCTTTTTTTGAAAGGGGAGGGGAGGGGGGTAAGGAGGGGTGATTTTTTACCTTCTTTCTTTTTGTTTTTTTGGTGTTTTTTTGTTGGGTCGTAGATTGGTTGGTTTGGTCGGTGGTATTGTTTTTTTTCAACTTCTTTCTCGGTGTCTTTCTTTTATTTTTATCTTGTTTTTTTTTCTTTTTCTTTGTCAGTGAGTCTGTCTGCCTTTTTCTCTCTCTATCTATCAATCAATCAATCTATCTATCTGTCTCTTTTTATCTCTCTCTCGCTCATCCTCTAGCTCCCTCCCTCTCTCCTTCTGCCTCTCTTTCCTTCACGTGTCTCACCCATTTCTCCAAACAGGTGAATGCATGTTGCATCTGATTCCTTTTTCCTTTTTTCATTTTCCTTTTTCCCTTTTTCGTTTTTTCCTTATTTCCCTCATGATTTTTCCTTTCTCCCTTTTCCCTCTTTCCTTATTTCCTATTTCCTTTTTCCTTCTTCCTTCTTCCTTCCTCCCGCTCCGCCGCTCTTGTCAGTGTGATTGGCTGCCAGTGGCAAGATCCGGCAGACAATGGCGCCTCCAACTCTCTCCCGAGGTTTGGTGTAAATCATTTCTAATTAGTGTTATTGATTCGCCAGACGGAGACAAGGAGCGCGCGAGGCAGGACGTGCTGTTATTTTTTTTTTGAAAGCAGGATGGATGTGACTGTGCTTTGATGAGCGATGTGAATTGGGTATTGATTGGGAGGGGGAGGGGTATGGGAGGAGGGGAGGGTGTGTGGGAGGAGGGGGAGGGTGTGTGGGAGGACGGGGAGGGGTGTGTGGGAGGAGGGGAAGGGGGTATGGGAGGAGGGGGGAGGGTGTGTGGGAGGAGGGGGGAGGGGTTGTGGGAGGAGGGGGAGGGGTGTGTGGGAGGAGGTGTGTGATGTGGGGGGGAGGGTGGAGGGGGGGGGGTTCTGTGTGACTTGGGACAGGCAGGGTAGTGGTTTGTGTCTGTGTGTTTGTAAATACTGTGTACATGTCTTAAGTACAATCGCGCGCACGCATGCACACAACGTTCACGCACCCCCCTCCCTAACACCAGGTGTGTGTGGTGTATGTTGCATGTGTATGTATAGTTATATGTATATGTATATGTATATGTATACACACACACACACATCTATATGTCTGTCTCTTCTCTCTCTCTCTCTCTATCTCTCTCTCTCTCTCTCTCTCTCTCTCTCTCTCTCTCTCTCTCTCTCTACCTCTCTCTCTCTCTCTCTCTCTCTCTCTCTCTCTCCTCTCTCTCCTCTCTCTCTCTACCTCTCTCTCTCTCTTCTCTCTCTTCCTCTCTCTCTCCCTCCTCTCCCCTTCCTCTCTCCCTCTCTCCCTCTCTCCCTTCTCTGCTCCCTCCCTCCCTCTCCCCTCTCCTCCCTCCCTCTCCCTCTCCTCTTCGCTTCTCTATCCATCATCCATCTACTATCCAGCATTCGTCACCTATTCCGAGAACCCGGATGAAAAAGCTTCAAAAGAAACAGGCGATTCCCGGTGCTTCTCCCGTGGTTCGGCTGTCGCTTCCGGTCCAGGAGAGGTGACTGGCTGCACGGCGATCGTCAGGTGGTTTGGGAGGGAAAGAGGGGAGGGATAGGGGAAAGGGGGAGGGGGAGGGAAAGGGGAGGGGAGGGGAGGGAAGGGAGGAATTAGGGAAGGGGGGATGTTAGGGGCAAGGGGGGAAGTGGGGAGGAGAATGGGCAGGGAGAGGGGCAAGGGGAAAAGGAGGATGAAGCATGGGGAAAAAGGGGGGGAAAGGAGGAGGAGCATTGGGGATAGGGGAGGAAAGGGAAAAGGAGGGAGAGTAGGGAAAAGAGGGAAGGGGAAAGGAGGAAGGGGAATGGAAGGACGGGAGGGGATAGTGGGAAGAAGGAAAGGGAGAGATGGGGAAAAGAGGAAGAGTGGGGTAAAGGAAGAACGAGAGAGGGGAAGAGAGTGGGAGAAAGGGTGAGGAGAGGAGGGTGGAGGAAAAAAGGGAGAGGGAAAGTAGGTGGAAGGGAGGGGAGTTGGGGATTAGGGAAAAGAGGACGGGGAATAATGAATAAAGGGGAGGAGAGGAAAGGGTGGGGGGGGAGGTAGGGGAAGGAGGGAAATTCGTCGGAGGCCCGTGATTGAGCGTGATTGCAGCGGCAACGACGGGCCAGCCAGCTCTCCCGCCTCGCTCGCGCTAATGGTGTTCCCTCCCATTAGAGTTTGTGGTCGGGATTTCGGGGTTAATGGGTGGCGGTAGTATCACGGTTTTAGTGGCGAGGGCCCACCGTAAAAAAGGGGGGAGGGGTAAAGGTAGGGGGTAGAG
>NW_020869171.1:24218-29218 GCF_003789085.1 Penaeus vannamei
GCGGGGAGGAGGGGACAGGGAGGGAAGGGGGAGCATGGATGCATGGAGAAGATATTTTAAAAACTTTGGAAAAGTGAGAAGCGAGAAATGTTAGCGGAGAGAGAAGAAAGAGAGGAAGATCAGAAAAGAAGAAAGAGAGAGAGGAGAGATCAAAAAGACAGCAGAGAATCTGAACTAATATTGTAAGGAAATATGAGTGTACAGATGTTCAATATGTTTGCCATCACTGAACAGACGATAAAAAATTCAAACATAAATGGACACAGCGATGACAGTAGCATTGGCAATCGCAACAATGATAATAGGAATGATAACATAATGATACTGAAATTAGGAATTGTGATTAAGGATAATTGTAATGGTCATAATGGGCGAATAGATATAAAGATGGCAGTAATATGAAACGAATGGAGATGATATGATAAGAACAGTAATATCAAGTGAATGAAGATAATGAATGAATAAGATCACAATAACAACAATAATGATTGAATAAAGATAATGACAATGATAACAAAAAATCCCCCCCCCCCACTTGGCATTTCATTAGACACCGAGCGAAGGAAAAGTCATCTCAGTTTCCTTACGCAAGTCTTCATTTCACACAGGCTGCGGTCGGGAGAAACAGAGATGTTTTTTTCCGTTCCGTCCATCTCTGTGTGTTCGTCTCTCGTTCCAAGCTGTCTTTTGTTCCTCCTTGTGTTTATCTCTCGTTCGTAGCTATCTCCTGTCCATTCCTGTGTTCGTCTTCTGCCTCTAGCTATCTTCTGTCCAATCCTGTGTTTGTCTCCCGTCCCTTGCCATTTTATCTCTGTCCATCCCTGTGTTTATCTCTCGGCTCTTGCTATCTTCTGCCCATTCCTGTGTGTTTGTTTCTCGTCCCAAGCTGTCTTCTGTCCATCCCTGTGTTTATCTCTCGTCCCTAGTTATCTTCTGTCCAACCTTGTCTGTTTCTCTATCATTCCTAGCTATTTTCTGTCCATCCCTGTGTTTATCTCTTATTATCCTGTCCATCCTGTGTTTATCTCTCATTCCTAGCTATTTTCTGTCCATCCCTGTGTTTATCTCTCATTCCTAGCTATTTTCTGCCCATCCCTGTGTTTATCTCTCATTCCTAGCTATTTTCTGCCCATCCCTGTGTTTATCTCGCGTCCCTTGCTATCTTATGTTTCTTTTACCATTCCTATGTTTTTGTCTCTCGTTGCAAGCTGTCTTCTGTTCTTCCATTTGTTGTTTCTCGTCACAAGCTAGTAAGAGAGAGGCTTTGGAAACTTGTTACGAATGCGTTAGAGATGGACTGTTTTTTCTGGTCTTATTTTTTAAATTATTATTTTGTGTTAGAGGTGTTAGATATTTTCTGTTAAACGAATTATTATTATTATTATTATTATTATTATTATATTATATTATTATTATTATTATTAATATATATTTATTTATTTATTATTATTTGTTTGTCTTCGTCATCTGTTTATGTATTTGTTGTTAGTTGTGTTGGCTAAGAATTTATATGAAATTACTTTTTTTATACGTTTGTTGCTTTTGTGTGTTTGTTCTTTGTCATTAATTGTATTTCGCGCCTGTTTATGAATCTTCATACTAGTTATGTATATTTCTAATTGACAATGATTGACGCCACGGAGAGAAATATGCCCGGACGATGATAATGCCGACATGATTCGTCGCCATGGCAACAGCGGAAACAATGTTGATGCTGGCGGTAATAAGAGCGACCAAAAGCGATGGAAAGCGGAGTCCAGATTGATTGGCTTTTCGTCGCGGTTCTGCCTTTGTTTCCGGCGCGGGTTTGTGCAACCGACGGAACGACGGTGGTGGTGGTTGGTGGTGGTGGTGGTTGGTGTTGGTGGCGGCGGTGGCGGTGGTGACGGTGGTGGTGGTGGTTGGTGTTGTGGTGGTGACGGCGGTGGTGGTGGTGACGGCGGTTGGTGGTGGTGACGGCGGTGGTGGTGTGTGGTGGTGGTGGTGGCGGTGTGCGTGGTGGCGGTGGCGGTGGCGGGTGGTGGCGGTGGCGGTGGCGTCGCCCCTCGGATACGGTCGGGAAGGCCAGTCCTCGGCATCCTTTGGCCTCGTTGTTTCTTTTCTTATGTTTTAGCTTCCTGGCTTTGATTTCTTTTGGATTTCTGACTTCGCCTCTTTCTTCTGCGGTTGTTCCGTTCTCTCGTCCCTCACTTCCTTCGCTTCGTGTTATTGCTTTTCTTCCATCCATCCTTCCATCTTTTGCATTATTTTTTTTCGTCTCATCCGTCCCATTCTTCGCTTCGTTTGTTTCACCTATCCTTCTATCCTTTGCTCATTTGCTTCCAATCATCTGTCCATCCTTTGTATTTTTTCCTCTCATCCTTCCATCCTTTGCAGTGTTCCTTCCCATTCTTCGCTTTGTTCCTGCCACCCACCCTTCCATCCTTTGCTCCGTTCCTTCCATCCTTTGCCCCGTCTTATTTCCTGTCCTTCCATCCTTTTATCCGTTCCTTCCATCCATTTCTTCGTTCCTATTATCTATCCTTCCATCCTTTGCTCCGTTTCTGCCATCCATCTTTCCATCCTTTGGTCCGTTCCTTCCATCCCTCCATTCATCCTTCGCATCCTTCGAAATCCATCCTCGTGTTCGCTGGAGGAAGAGGATCAAGTTCTTGCTCGAGGCCTTCTGTTCCTTCGCTTCTCTCGCCTTTCTCTTTTGTTCGTCCTTTCTCTCCTTCGCCTTTTTCGCTTTTCTCTTTTGTTCGTCCTTTCTCTCCTTCGCTTCTCTCGCTTTTCTCTTTTGTTCGCCTTTCTCTCCTTCGCTTCTTTCGCTTTCTCTTTTGTTCGTCCTTTCTCTCCTTCGCGCTTTTCTCTTTTTTCGTTCCTTTCTCTCCTTCGCCTTTTTCGCTTTTCTCTTTTGTTCGTCCTTTCTCTCCTTCGCTTCTCTCGCTTTTCTCTTTTGTTCGTCCTTTCTCTCCTTCGCTTCTCTCGCTTTCTCTTTGTTCGTCCTTTCTCTCCTTCGCTCTCTCGCTTTTCTCTTTTTTCGTCCTTTCTCTCCTTCGCTTTTCGCTTTTCTCTTTTGTTCGTCCTTTCTCTCCTTCGCTTCTTCGCTTTCTCTTTTGTTCGTCTCTCTTCGCTTTTCGCTTTTCTCTTTGTTCGTCCTTTCTCTCCTTCGCCTTTTCGCTTTTCTCTTTTGTTCGTCCTTTCTCTCCTTCGCTTCTTTCGCTTTTCTCTTTTGTTCGTCTTTCTCTCCTTCGCTTCTCTCGCTTTTCTCTTTTGTTCGTCTTTTCTCTCCTTCGCTTCTTTCGCTTTTTCTCTTTTGTTCGTCTTTCTCTCCTTCGCCTTTTTCGCTTTTCTCTTTTGTTCGTCCTTTCTCTCCTTCGCCTTTTTCGCTTTTCTCTTTTGTTCGTCCTTTCCCTCCTTCGCTTCTCTCGCTTTTCTCTTTTGTTCGTCTTTTCTCTCCTTCGCTCTTTCGCTTTTCTCTTTTGTTCGTCTTTTCTCTCCTTCGCTTTTTCGCTTTTCTCTTTTGTTCGTCCTTTCTCTCTTCGCCTTTTTCGCTTCTCTTTTTTCGTTTTTCTTCTTTTGTTCGTCTCTCCTTCGCCTTTTTCGCTTTTCTCTTTTTCGTCCTTTTCTCTCCTTCGCTTCTCTCTCTTTTGTTCGTCCTTTCTCTCCTTCGCCTTTTTCGCTTTTTTCTTTTGTTCGTCCTTTCTCTCCTTCGCTTCTCTCGCCTTTCTCTTTTGTTCGTCCTTTCTCTCCTTCGCTCTCTCGCTTTTCTCTTTTGGTCGTCCTTTCCTCCTTCGCCTTTTTCGCTTTTCTCTTTTTTTTCGTCCTTTCTCTCCTTCTTTTCGCTTTTCTTTTGTTCGTCTTTCTCCTTCGCCTTTTTCGCTTTTCTCTTTTGTTCGTCCTTTCTCTCCTTCGCCTTTTTCGCTTTCTCTCGTCGTCGCTTTTCTCTTCGCGTCGGGGCTTTTCGCTTTTCTCTTTTGTTCGTCCTTTCTCTCCTTCGCCTTTTTCGCTTTTCTTTGTTCGTCCTTTCTCTCCTTCGCCTTCGTGTTCGTTCGATCCTTCGTCCTTTCTCTCCTTCGCTTCTCCGTTTCCTCTCCTTTGCTCACCTCTTCCCTCTATGCTTTTTTCATTTCTCCCACCTTCCGTTCCTCGAGACTCCTTCCATGCATTTATTCCGCCTCTCTCTCATTACATTCCTCACGTCTTTTCTTCTCCATCCCTCCTTCCCTCCCTCCCTTCCGTCCCTCACCTCTTTTCTTCTCCTATCTCCCTCTCTCCCTCCAACTCTCACCTCCTTTCTTCGCTCTCCCTCCCTCCCTCTCTCCAATTCTCACCTCTTTTCTTCTCCCTCCCTCTCCCTTCCTCCCCTCACCTTCCGTCCTTCCCTCATCCCTCACCTCTCTTCTTCTCCCTCCCCCCCTTTCCTCCCTTTCTTTCTCCATTACCTTTACGTCTTCCCTCCTCCCTCCCCCTCCCCTTTCTCCTTCTCCCTTACGCACGAACGCTGAAATAAAAAACACGAAGAACATCGCAGCCTCACCAAGTCACTCACGGTCTCCGAGGTCGAATGGACGGGGAGAGTTGCAGGTTGCAGGTTGAGGGGTCGATGTGGAGCAGACGCGCGAGCGAGCAGCCTCACATAGCGACAGTTGTCATGGTAATTGGCTGTCGGTCATTGTTGTCTTCGCGGGCGTCGGGGGGCGGGGAAGTGGGTGGGGGTGATAGATGAGGGGTGGGAAGGTGGGGAGGGGGGGGGGAGGAAGGGATAATGAAAGGAGGAGGTGGTGGTGGAAGAGGGGGTAATGAAAGGGGGTGGAAGGGAGGGCGGGGATATTGAAAGGAGGGGGGGGGGTGGAAGAGGGGGTAATGAAGGGGTTGGGGTTGGAAGGGAGGGTGGGTGGGGGGGGTCGCATTGACTCTTGGGGGGTACTGGGGATTGATTTTGTTTTTGGCAGTAGTGTGTGTCCTTTGTAGTTATTATTATCATTACTATCATTATCATTATCGTAATCATAATC
>NW_020869171.1:36718-54218 GCF_003789085.1 Penaeus vannamei
TCTCTCTTTCTCTTCTCTTTCACTCTTTCTCTCTTTCTCTCTTTCTGTCTGTACATATGTACATGTGTATGCACATATATTTGTGTATGTGATATATGTATATGGATATACATGTATGTATGTATGTATCTATTTATCTATCTATATCTATAATAAATATATAATATATAAATATAAACACACCTGCGCGTGTGTGTGCACGGATGTATGGGTGAAACAGAAGACTAAAACCATTCTTCCATTTTTCCTCCCAAGAGGCCCCAAAATCCCGTTTTTATTTATCGAGAGCGAATGGACAAAAGACCAAAGTTTTCGAAAAAGGAAGCCGCGCCCTTTCAGTCCAGCCGATCGGTTGAGAAAGAGGAAGAGAAAGAATTAAAAAGGGAGAAAAAGAAACGAAAAGCGGAAAGAGGAGGAAAAAGAAGAAGAAAGCAGCGATGCGTACAAAAACGGATAAATAGAAGAAAAAAATGGAGAAAAAAATAGTAAAGTTAACCGACGAAGAGTGAATAGTAGGAGTGAATAAAGAAAAGGAAACAACGATGAAGGAAAAGCAAGAAAGGAAGAAATAGGGAAAAGCAAAAAAGTCCAACACCTCGACCAGGAAAAGTTTTCATTATTATTGTTATTATTATTATTATTATTATTATTATTATTATTATTATTGTTATTATTATTATTATTATTATTATTATTATTGTATTATTTATTTATTATTATTATTATTATTATTATTATTATTATTATTATTATTGTTATTATTATTATTATTATTATAATTATCAATATTATTATCATTATTGTTATTGTCATTATTATAGTACTAGAATTAGTATTAGTATTAGTATCATATCACCCATTATCATCATTATTGCCATTATTATTTTATTATTGTATAGTAGTAGTAGTAGTATTCGCCCTTTCTTTCTTCTTTTTCTTCTAGTTCCTCTTCCTCTTCTTGAGACCTTGCCAAGAACCGCGCGAGGGCTGCTCAAGGGCTTCGTTACTTTACTCATTTTCTTTTTATTCTTTCTTTTTTTTTTTTCGTTTTTTTTTTTTCTTTGCAAAATCGATGTTGTGGTATTAAAATGCATTTGGTAACGGAGAGGGGGGTGGGGGAAGGGGGAGGAGGGAAGAAGAGGGAGTTAGAGGAGAGGAGAAGAGGATGAGAGTGAAAGTAAGGAGAGAGAGAGGGAGAGGGAAAGGGAGGGTAGAGGGAGATGGCGAAAGGGGGGTGAGAGGGGAAAGGGAGAAGGAGAGGAGAGGGAGGGTAGGGGAGAGGGGAAAGGGAGAGAGAGGGGAGGGGAGGGGGAGAGGGGGAGAGAGGGTAGGGAGGGAAGGGAGAGAGAGGGTAGGAAGGGAAGAGGGAGGGAAGGAGAGGGAAGGAGAAAGGGAGAGTGAGATTGTACCTTACCTTCCCCCTCCCCTCCCTCCCCTCCCTCCCTCCCCTCCCCTCCCTCCCCTCCCCTCCCCCTCCCCTCCCCTCCCCCTCCCCTCCCCTTCCCTCCCTTCCCCTCTCGTGCCTTATCCTTAGCCATGGTGATTTAACCCGCCCGGAGGAAATATTGATCCGGGGTATGTTGGGTAAATCTCCTCATTAACATAATGTCTCGCTAAGTGACCGTGAGGGCGGAAGTGAGGGAGGAAGGGGTGGGAAAGGGGGCGAGGAGAAAAGGGAGACGGAGAGAGGCAGAGGGAAAGGGAGAGGAAGAGTGAGAGGAAGAGGGAGGGGGGGAGGGAGTGGGAGTGTAAGAGGAGAGGGGGAGGTGAAGGAGGAGGTGGAGAGGGGGAGGGGGAGGGTTAAGTGGAGAGGGAGAGTGGGAGGGAGGGGAGAAAGAGAAAGAAAGAGAAAGAGAGAGATAAAGAGAAAGAGAAAGAGAGAGACAGGTAGAGGGATAAATCTGAAAGACAGGGTCAGTTTCGTCCATTAATGATTTTATAGGGAGAAAGCAAACATAGAAAGGATGATGATAAAGAGAGAGGATAATAACGGATGTAAAGAGACAGGTGAAAGAATAAGCAAGAAAAGTCTGGAGTTTTTTAAAACCAAAATTCAAAGCGAATGAGGAGAATAAGAGAAATCGAAAGAGTTAACGAACCGAAAAGAAGACGAAAAGAAAGTGAAAAATGAAATGCACAGGGAATTAAGAATAAGTAAATAGGCGATAAAGGATAAAGAGGATTAGAGAACGATGCAGTGTAGCAAGGAGAAGGTGGGAAGAGACAGAGAGAAAAAGAGAGAGTGGTATAATGAAGATAATTAGGAGGAAAGAACAGGGGGGAAAACAGATGTGAAAAGACTAGAAGAAAGGAAATAAAACAAGAACGAAAATAAATGTAAACGGAAGTAACGCGAGAAAATGTAGAAAGGGATGGAAAATAAATAAGAGAATAGGAAGAGCCGGAAAAGAAACGAGGGGGAGGAATAGAAAAAAAATAAAAATAGACGAAATAAGGGGGAGGAGATACAGCGGATAAATATATATTTCGGCGAAAATCGGGCTCAGGAAATACAAAGAGGAACGTGCGCTGTGTAAATGGAAATTGCGAATGGGGGAAGAAGCAAGAGCGGGAATTAATGAAGGGCAAAGGGAACGCAAACAACGGAGAGGGAATCGGAAACGCAGGGAAAGAATAAAGACGGAGATTAGTGGGAGGAGGAGGGGAAGGGAGAGAGAGAGAAATGAGGAGATGGAGGAAAATGAGAGAATTGGGGAGGTGGAAAGGAATGAGAAATGAAGAAGTGAAAGAGAATAGAAGAATTATAGAAATGGAAGAGAATGAGATAAAGGGGGTATTGGGAGTGAGAGAAACGAGGAGATGGAGGAAAATGTGAGAAATGAGGAGATGGAAAGGAGGGAGAGAAAGGAGGAGGTGAAAGAGAATGAGAGAATTAAGAAGGTGGAAGAGAATGAGAGAAAAGGAGAATTAGGAGTGAGAGAAACGAGGAGATAAGGAAAATGAGAGAAATGAGGAGGTGGAAGGGAATGAGAGAAAGGAAAAGGTGAAAGAGAATGGGAGAATTAAAGAGGCGGAAGATAATGAGAGAAAGGGGGTATTGGGAGTGAGGGAAACGAGGAGATGGAAGAAAATGAGAAAAACAGGAATCTGAGAAAAGCGAAAGAAGGGAGTTAGAGAAATGAGGAGGTGGAAAATAATGCGAAAGAGGAACTGAAGAGGAATGAGCGAAATTGGGAGATGGAAGAGAATGGGGAAGAGAATAAAGGAGGAGGGGAGAATGAGAAAGGGATGAGGAGGTGATGGATAAAGCACGAGGGAAAGAGAGAAGAGGAAAAATAAGAGAGAAGAGATGAAAGAGACTGAGAGAGGGAATGAGAGAATGAGAGCCTTAAGAGAATAAGGGAAAATGAACGAAAGAGAAGAGGAAATGGAATATGATGAAGGATGAGAAATGGAAAAAAATAATAATGAGAAAAGGGGAAAGGTAAGAGAATAGAACGTGGGAGGGAACGGAAATGGAATAATGGGAGATGGGTATAAAAAGGAGAAAGAGGATTAGATAAAAGGAGGAGGAGGAAAGCGAAAGAGGGGAGTTGGGAAAAGGTGGATAATAGAGAAGGGAGAAGGTATTAAAGACTTAGGGTAGGGTAGATAAGAAGATAAAGACGAGAGATTGGTGGGAAGAACCAAAGGAGAAAAAGGGGAACAAGAAGAACACAGGATAATGAAACGATGAAAGGAGAGGAAAGGGATAGTCGAAGATAAATTTAAAGAGACTGGACGAAGATGAAATAAGTAAAAAGAAAAGGAGAACAGAGAAAGGGAGAGCACAGCTAAAGAAAACGGTAACTACAGAAGAAGAAGAAGAAATAAATGGAAGATATTAACCGAATGCGAAGGAAGGAAAAGAGAGAATAGCGAAAGAAAATCATAACAATAGAAAGAGAAGAAGAGAGGAGGAGAGGAAGGAGGAGTAGGAGGAGAAGAGGAGGAGAGGAGGAGGAGGAGGGAGGAGGAAAAAAAAAATCAAGCAGAATCAGGCGGATGATAATGACCGAATGCGAAGGAAGGAAGAGAGAGAAGGCCGATGAAAGGAGAGGAGAGGCGGCGGAGGAAGACGATATCGGAGACGGAGGTTGATCCTCCAGTGGCGTCCTTACGGGAGTTTAAATACCAGGTGACGTGGGGGTGGTGGCGGGGGGGGGCGAAAGGGAGGGAGGGAGGGAAGAGAAATTCTGGGGAGGTAATAACGCAATAACGGGAAGAGGTGAAGAAGGAGAGAACAAATAGGAACATGAAATATAATGAAATATGAATACCAGACGATATGGAAGGGGGGGGGGAGGGGAATGGTAGAGGGGGAGAAGAGAAGAGAACTCGGGGAGAGATGATAATAGAATAACGGGAAGAAGCGAGAGACAAAATATGGGAGCTGGGGGGGGGGTAGGAGAGAGAGGGAAGAGAATACGGGGAGAGGTGATAATTCTATAACAGGAAATGGCGAATAGAAGAAAGAGGATAAAATGTAAAATACCAGAAGCCGATAGCGGGGGGGGGGGGAGTTATTGCCATGATGGGACGGAAATGGGAATGGGAGAGGAAGGGAAGAGAAATTGGGGAGAGGTGGTAATGCAATAAAAGGGGGAGGCGAGGGAAGAGAGAATATAGTGAAAAGGTGAAAGGAAAGAAGGAAAAACGGAGGATAATGGAAAAGAAAAGGAAAAAGGAAAAATAATATGAAAACGGAAAATAGTAAATGAAAAATGAGATACATAATGGAAAAAAACGTGGAATTAAGCGAAAGCAAAAGGAAATAAAACTATAGAAAAAGTTAAAGGTAGCAAGGAAAATATGAGAGAATAGAACAAAATAGATGAATAAATAAATAGAATAAATAAAAAACGAAGAGAACAGAAAACGGAGAATTTCGGCTTTCGGAAAATGCCTCTCCACGGGTCACGCGGCAGGGAAATAAAGGCCAAGAAGTAGATAAATAAAGGAAAAGTAGATAAATAAAGAAAAGTAGATAAATAAAGGCCAAAAGTAGATAAGAAGTAGATAAAAAAGGCCAAGAAGTAGATAAATAAAGACCAAGAAGTAGAAGACTAGAATAAATAATAGGACTAAAGTAGAGTAGAAGTAAATAAAGACCAAGAAGAGCAATTATTGATAAAGAGCGACGACAAAAGGTGGTCGAGCTAAGAGAGATGATATGGCGATAAAATAATGGACATAAAGAGGCTGGAGACGGAGATGGGGTGTTCGAGAGAAGGGTTTTGAGGGGGTAGGGAGGTGGGGTTGGTATTGGGGGAGGGGGTGGCATTTTGGGTATTTGGGGGGGTAGGGGAGAGGGGGGATTTTGGGTATGTAGGGGAGGGGTGGGGTAGAGCGCGGTATTAGGGAATTTCAGGTGGGAGGGAAGGGATGGGGTGGGAGTGGGGGTCGGATGATAGCAGCGGGTGGGGGTGGGAGAAGGGGATGGGGATTCGGTTAGGAAGAGAACAGTCGAGGGAGGGAAGGGAGGGAGGGTAGGATGGAAGGGAGGAGGGAAAGGAGGAGAGGGAAGGAGGGAGGGAAGGTGAAGGAGAGTGAAGGAGGAAGGGAAGGATGGAAGAGGGGGGGAGGGGTAGGATGGGAGGGAAGGAAGGGAAGGGAGGGAGGGAGGGGGGGTTGACGTGTAATCTGCTGCCTCACCATTAGTCATCGTTCTGCTGATGAACGCTCGGTCCTCGGGTGATGAATATATTGCCGCGCTGCAAATGAACGACCTTCCCGCCGCCGGTGATGAGTGCGCGTGACGTCATCCGGTCGTAGGGTGCGCGCGCGCGTTTCTTGGGAGCGATCGTGATTGTGTTGCTGATTGGATGGCGGGGGGATTGGGGGAGGGGGTGGGGGAGGGTGGATGGGAAAGGGTGTTACTTGCGATGCATTGTCTCTGTTTCCCTCTCTTCTCTCTTTCTCTCTCTCTTTCTATCTATCTAGCTATCTATCTCACGCACACACACACACACACACACACACACACACACACACACACACACACACACACACACACACACACACACACACACACACACACACACACACACACACACACACACACACACACACACACACACACACACACGCGCGCACACACACACACACACACACACACACACACATATCAGTCACTCCTTCAGTCATTCATTCACCTATTCGGTCACTCTCACTCACCGATCCTAACATGCTTCAAGATTCACCACACGAATGCTTACTCCAATGCTGTAATCTCTCGCGACATTTTTAATAATTAATTCTCGTTTATTCGTTTGTCTTTTTCGGTTGTTTTTGTTTGAAAGAACATGGCGGACATTTTGACATACTCTGTCCCTCTGCCTCTGGTTTGGTCCATTGGCTAAGGCAAAAGGGGCGTGGATTTGTATGTATGATCGCCGTGCTGTACCCCCGCGTCACGCCCATCTGGTTCCCCTCGTCGCCCGTCAGGCAGAGCGCCCATCGCCTCTCCCCTCGTCCACAAGGCTGGCTGGGCGGCCGTGCTGACTGTGTCCCCTCGGGCGCACCTGCTTGCTCCCTCCCCGCCCGCACGCTCTCCCCACCCTCTCCCTCAACCTCTTCCTCCACTCTCCCTGCCCTCCTCCTCTCTCCCTCGCCGCCTGCTCTCTCCCCTTCCCCCTCTCTCGACGCCCGTCTCTCCCCTCCCCTCTCTCTCGACGCCCGCTCTCTCCCCCTCCCCTCTCTCGACGCCCGCTCTCTCCCCTCCCTCCCTCGTCTCCCTCGCTCATTCTCTCTCCCTGCTTGCTGTGTCGTCTGCCCTGGAAGATGGTTTCATTTGGCAGTGGGGTTTTCTGGTCTCTCTTCTCTGTTTTTCCTCTTCTCTTCTCCTCCCCTTGCTTCGCTGTGTCTCATCTCTCCTTGTGTTTCCTCGCCTCGTCTTTTTTTCTCAACCAGTCTCTCATCTCTCTCTTCTCTCTCTATTCTCTCTCTCTCTCTCTCTCTCTTTCTCTTTCTCTTTCTCTTTCTCTTTCTCTCTCTCTCTCTCTCTCTCTCTCTCTCTCTCTCTCTCTCTCTCTCTCTCTCTCTCTCTTCTCTCTCTCTCTCTCTCTCTCTCTCTCTCTCTCTCTCTCTCTCTCTCCTCTCTCTCTCTCTCTCTCCTCTCTCTCTCTCTCTCTCTCTCTCTCTCTCTCTCTCTCTCTCTCTCTCTCTCTTCTCTCGTCTCTTCTCTCTCTTTCTCTTTCTCTTCGTCGCTTTTGTGTGGTAATCCCATTTCCATATTTTTGTTTTCCTTCCTCCCCTCCGAGCCTCCCCTTCTTTTGTTCTCTCGTTCTCCCCTCTTTCTCTCCGGGCCTTCCTCTGTCATCTCACCCCTTTCCATCCCCTTCGTCAGCATCCTCCTCCTCCTTCTCCTCTTTCTCATCATCTTCATCGTTATCGTCGTCTTCATCTTCGTCTTTATTTTCATCTTCTTCATCATCACCATCAATCATCATCATCATCATCATCATCATCTTCATCATCTTCATCATCATCATCATCATCATCATCATCATCATCATCATCATCATCATCATCATCATCATCATCACCACCACCCACCACCACACCACCACCACCATCATCATCATCATCATCATCATCATCATCATCATCATCATCTTCATCATCATCATCATCTTCATCATCATTATCATCATCATCATCATCACCACCACACCACCACCACCACCACCACCACACCACCACCACCATCATCATTATCATCATCATCATCATCATCATCATCATCATCATCATCATCATCATCATCATCATCATCATCATCATCATCATCATCACATCATCACAACCATCACATCATTATCATCTTCCTCCTCTTTAACCTCATCCTCCTCTTCATCACCATTTCCCCTCTATAGGATAATTCCCCTCCTATCCCCTCCCCCCCTCATCCCGTCCGCCCTCACACTTCAGGAGATTCGTCTGGAACACACGATACCCCTCCCCTAACTCCACCCTCCCCCTCCCCTCCCTTCCCCTTCCTTCCCCCTCCCTCTCCTTTTCAACCCTCCCCCTTCCCCCTTTCCCTCCCCCTCCCTCTAACCCTCCCCTTCCCCCCTTCCCTTCCCCTCCCCCTCCCCCTCCTCCCCCTTCCCCTTCCCCTTTCCTCTTCCCTTCCCCTTCCCTCTTCCCTTCCCCCCCTCCTCCCTTCCTTCCCCCTTCCCTTCCATTCCCTCTCCCCTCCCCCTTCCTTCCCCCTCCCCCCTTCCCTTCGTTGCTCGTCTTCGTGTGTCTTGAAAAATTTCTTTGGCCGCAGGGACGGTGGCGCCTCGGCTGTCGTGGGCGTGGGTGGGCGTCTTTGTCTTTTGGGCGTCTCTCTATGTGTGTCTGTTTATGGCTGGCGTTTCGTCTGGGGTCTGTGGTGGTGGTGATTATTTTTTATTTTTTATTTTCATTTTTTTATTTTTTACTCGTTTTCGTTTCGGGGTATCATCATTTTTTTTCTTTTTCTTTATCTTTGATTTTTTTTCTGGTTTTCTGGTTTTCATATTATTTTTCTTCTTTCTCTTCTTCCGTTTTCCTTCCCTCTTGTCGTTCTGTTTCTCTCCTATTCTCTCTCTCTCTCTCTCTCTCTCTCTCTCTCTCTCTCTCTCTCTCTCTCTCTCTCTCTCTTCTCCTCTCTCTCTCCTCTCTCTCTCTCTCTCTCTCTCTCTCTCTCTCTCTCTCTCTCTCTATCTATCTCTCTCTCTCCTTCCTTGTTGTTTTTGTTGTTGTTCTTGTTGCTGTTGTTGTACTTCTTCTTCTTCTTTCTTCTTCTTCCTCTTCTTCTTCTTCTTCTTCTTCTTCTTCTTCTTCTTCTTCTTCTTCTTCTTCTTCTTCTTCTTCTTCTTCTTCTCTTCTTCTTCTTCTTCTTCTTCTTCTTCTTCCCTCCCTCCCTCTCCCCATCTATTTCTACCCAAGTTGTCTGTTTAATTGAAAAGATATAATTAATACAAAAATAGAATAAATGAATAACAGCAATCAACAAACAAAGACGAGAAATGAGTAAGGGAAGGAGAGTTAGGGAAGGGGGGTAGGAGGAGGAGGGGGAGGGGGAGGGGGGAGGGTCAAGTGCACGGGTTTTGACCACGATGTTCGAGAAAGGATTTTTTTTCTTTTTCTTCTTCTATGGGAAGGGAAAAGGGGGGGATGCGGGGGGGGGGGGGGGAGAAGGCGTGGTCTAGCGTAATGGCATTTTACCGCATCCTTGGTTTCCCTTCGCTGTGAAAACAGAGAGTATAGGGTGGGGTGCGGGGTCGGCGTGGGTTTGAGTGTTTAGGATGTGTGTGGAGGGGGATGTGTGGGATGTGTGTGTGTGGGGGGATGTGTATGTGTGTGGGGGGATGTGTGGGGGGGGGGGGATGTGTATGTGTGTGGGGGGGATGTGTTATGTGTGGTGTGGGGGGGGGGTGTATGTGTGTGGGGGGATGTGTGTGTGTGGGGGGGGTGTATGTGTGTGGGGGATGTGTATGTGTGTGGGGGGGATGTGTGTGGGGGGATGTGTATGTGTGTGGGGGGGATGTGTATGTGTGTGGAGGGGGATGTGTGGGATGTGTATGTGTGTGGAGGGGGATGTGTGGGATGTGTGTGTGTGGGGGGGAAATGTGTGTGTGTGTGGGGGGTGATGTGTATGTGTGTGGGGGGGGGATGTGTATGTGTGTGGGAGGGATGTGTGTTGGGGGGGGATGTGTATCTGTGTGGGGGATGTGTGGGTTTGTGTGTGGGGGGGATGTGTATGTGTGTGTGTGGGGATGTGTGTTTTTGTGTGTACTCTTGCATGTAGAAGTGCATATAGTTAGAATATTGACAGGGATATTGAAATATATTTTTTTCTTTAAACCGATGAATGTTATTGTTACTGACTACCACTTTATAAACAATTAAACAAGAACATGAAATATGCATTTCTACGATTTCTTCCCAGACAGAAATATAATAAATTTATCTTTTATGCCTTTCCCTTTTTTCCTTCGGTTTCAACGGTCGTTATTCAGTCCTTTCCAGGTCTTTTATTTTCTTGTGTACCTGCTCCCTTTTTATTGTGATTATCCCAGTACGCGGCCGGTCGTCTCCCGGTACCTGGACTTCTTTTTTTTCTTTTTTTCTTCTTTTCTTTTCTTTTTTAATATCTCATACGTTCCTTTTGTGATGGACACGTGGGACCCGGTGTCCACTGAGAGGTAATTCCAATTCACTCTTTTCTCTTTCTCCCTCTTTCTCGCTCTTTCTCACTCTCTCTGTCTCTCTCTTTCTCTTTCTGTTCTGTTCTGTTCTCTGTTCTCCTTTCTCTTTCTCTTCTCTTCTCCTTTCTCTTCTCTTCTCTTCTCTTCTCTTCTCTTCTCTTCTCTTCTCTCTCTCTCTCTTCTTTCCCTTCTCTTCTCTTCTCTTTCTTCTTCCTTCTTCTCTTCTCTTCTTCTCTTCCTCTCCTCTCCTCCTCTCCTCTCTCCTTCTCCTCTCCTCTCCTCCTCTCCCTCCTCTCCTCTCTCCTCCTCTCTCTCTCCTCTCCTCTCCTCTCCTCTCCTCCTCCTCTCCTCTCTCTCTCTCCTCTCTCTCTCTCACTCTCCCTCCTCCTCTCTTTCCTTCTCATCTCGTTTTGTTCCTATTCATTTTTTTAATTCTATATTTCCATTTCCTTTAACTCCACTTTCGATTTTTTCATTTCCATCCTTTCCCGCTTCCTCCCTTTTTCTCTCTCGCTCTTTTTCTCTCCTCTCTTCCGCTTCTCTCCCATTTTTCTCTCATTTTTTCTCTCTCTCCTTTTTCTCTCTCTCTTTTTCCAACCCGAACCTTTGTCTTTCGCATTCTCCTGCATCCTCCGCCCGGCATCCCCTGGCCACGGAACGCACAGGAAAACGCAAATGCAAACGGTAAGTGTCAATGGCCGACGAGGTAGTTCGAGCCGGACTGGGAAAGGGGAGGAAGCGGAGGGAAGGAGGAGGAGGGGAAGGGGGGAAGGGAAGGGGGGGGTAGAGGAGGGGAAGGGGGGAAGTGAGGGGGAAGGAAGGGGAAGGGGAATGGAGGATGAGGGAAGGGGGAAAGAGGGGGTTAGGTAAGCTGGAAGGAGGGGAAGGGGAAGGTAAGTGGGAGGAGGGGATGGCGGAAGGAGGAGGGAAAGAGGGGGTAAAGTGAGAGGGGAAGTGAGGGGGAGGGTGTAAGGGAAGTAGGAAGGGAAAGGAGGAGGAGTGGAGGCTATGGGGGGAAGTGGGGAGGGGGAGGAGGTGAAGGGGGGTAGGAGGGGGAAAGGGAGGGACGGGACAGTGGGAAAGAGGAGGGATGGGTGGGGGAGGGAAGTGGTTGGGAAGAGGAGGGAAGAATAGGTAGAGAAGAGGAGAGAGAAGGGGTCGAGTGAAAGGAGGGGAAGTGGACGGAAGAGGGGATTCAGAAAGAGGGGTGGAGGGAATTGGAGGGAAGTAGAAGGAAGAGATGTGAAACAAAGTGGAAACAGTTGAAGGAGGGTGTTCTTATGGAAGGAATGGAAGTCAAAGAGACGAAGGATGGAGGAGCTGAAAGAAGGGGAGGAAAAGGAAGTGGAGAAGAGGAATGAAAGACAGACGAAGTGAAGTGAAGTGAAGAAAAGGAAGAAAAGAAGAAGAAGAAGAAGAAGAAAAGGAAAGAACAAAAGAAGAAGAAGAAGAAGAAAAGGAAGAAGAAGAAGAAACAGAAGAAGGATAAAGGAAGGGAAGTGGAGGGAGGAGTGGGGAGGGAAGGGAGTGGCAAAGGAGTAGGAGACGCGCATTCAAAACACGTCCGACACGTGTACACAGGTGTCAATACAAGTTTTCGTGCAACTTTCTTCTTTTTATTTAATTTTATGAATTAGAAAGAGGGAGAAGGAAAGGAAAGGAGAGGGAAGAGGGAGAGGGAGAAGAATGAGAGGGAGAGGGGGGGGCGGGCTGGGGAGGAGAAGGGAGAGGGAAATGAGAGGGAGAGGGGGGGAGAGGGAAGAGGGAGAAGGGAGGAGGCGGAGATGGGGGGGAGGGAGAGGGAGAGGGAGAGGGAGAGGGAGAGGGAGAAGGGAGAGGGAGAGGGAGGAGGAGAAGATGGGGAAGGAGAAGGAGAAGGAGAAGGAGAGTTGGGAAGGAAAGGAAGAAGGGGAGGGGGGGAGAAGAGTAGTAAGAAGAAAAGGAGAGGAATTAGAGGAGGGCTAAGAAGAGAGAGAGGGAAGAGGAGAATGGACGAGCGTGAGGGAGAGAGAGGAGAGGGAGTGTGTGTGTGTTGTGTGTGTGTGTGTGTGCCTCCGTGTGTTGTGTGTGTGTGTTGTGCCTGTGTGTGTTGTGTCGTGTGTGGTGTGTGTGTGGTGGTGTTCTGTGTGTAATGTTGTGTATGTGTGTGTATGTGTGTATCTGGTATGTATGCCTAATGCTGTGTATGCGTATGTGTCGTCTGTGTGTGGTGTGTATGTGTATGTGTAATGTGTATCCTGTGTCTGGTGTATGTGTGTGTACTCGTGCGTGTGTGTTGTGTGTGGTGTGTGTGTGTGTCGTGTGCTGGTCTTCGTGTCTTCGTGTGTGTGTGTGTGTTGTTGTGTGTGTGTGTGTTGGTTCTTCTCGTGTGGTGTGTGTGTATGTCATGTTGTGTGTGTGGATAGTCCACACTTTTCTTTCTGGCGCAGCTGCCAATTCCATTATTCTTTTCTCTTTTAACGAAGAAACTTATTTGTACGTTATCGTGGCTTTCTTCCTTCTCTTTTGTGCTCGAGGTCTTCACTTCATTTCCCTTCTCTCTTCTGTCTCTCANGACCCTTTTTTTTTTTAATTTTTCTCTCCCCTCTTCTTCTCTCTCTCTCTCTTTCTCTCTCTCATCTCTCTCTCCTCTCTCTCACTCTACTTCTCTCTTCTCTCTCTCTCTCTTTTCTTTCTCTTTCTCTTCTCTCCTTGCTCTCCTCTCTTTCTCTTTCTTCTCTCTTTCTCTCTCTCTCTCTCTCTCTCTGTCTCTGTCTCTGTCTCTGCTCTTGTCTCTCCCTCTCTCCTCTCTCTCTCTCTCTCTCTCTCCTCTCTCTCTCTCTCTCTCTCTCTCTCTCTCTCTCTTCCTCTCTCCTCTCTCTCTCTCTCCCACTCCTCTCTCCTCCTCTTCCCCCTCTCCTCCCTCTCCCTCTCTCCTCCTCTCCTCTTCCTCCCTCTTCTCTTCTCTCTCCTCTCTCTCCTCTCTCTCTCTCTCTCTCTCTCTCTCTCTCTCTCTCTCTCTCTCTCTCTCTCTCCTCTCTCTCTCTCTCTCTCTCTCTCTCTCTCTCTCTCCTCTCCCTCTCTCCTCTCACTCCCCTCCCTTCCTCTTCCGTCTCTCTTCCTCTCTCTCCCTCTCCCTCTCCCTCCCCTCTCCCTCTCCCTCTTCCTCTCTTTCCCTCCTCTCTCCCTCTCTCTCCCTCTCTCCTCTCACTCCCCTCCCTCCCTCTCTCCCCCTCTCTCCGTCTCTCTTCCTCTCTCGACTTCCCTCCCTCCCCTCCTTCTCTCAGCGGCGGGGGGAGAGGGGGGGAGAGGGAGAGAGCACCATGCATAAATTATGTATGCACCTTTTCGGGGCATAATTCGCGGTTAAAAGTTTATTCTTGTCATTTATTGCTTCTAACTCAGACGGGGAAATATGTTAGGAGAACGGTACGCGTGTTTAAAATTGGGTAATTGAAAGTGAGAGCCGGGGGGAAAAAGAGGGAAAGTGGGATATAGAGTGCGAGTGAGTGGGTGTGTGGGTTGGTGGGTGGGTGGTGGGTGAGTGGTGAGTGAGTGAGTGAGTGGTGGGTGAGTGGGTGGGTGGGTGAGTGAGTGGGTGGGTGGTGAGTGAGTGGTTGGGTGAGTGAGTGAGTGAGTGAGTTAGTAGGTGAGCAAGTGAGCGAGTAAATGAGTGTGAATGAGTGAGTGAGTGTGAATGAGTGGGTGAGAGAGTAAGTGGCGAGTAAGTGAGCGAGTAAGTTAGTAAGTAAGAGAGTAAGTGAGAGAGAGAGAGAGAGAAAGAAAGAAAGAAAAGAAAGAAAGAAAGAGAAAGATAATGAAACATAGACAAAGCGAAGGAAGAACTAAATAATAATGCAGATAAGCAGGAAGAGAGACAGAGAGAGAAAGGAAGAGAGAGGGACATCGAACGAATAAAAAAAACACAATAAAAGGAGAGAATCCTTCCCGACATGCCCGTAAAGTCGAAGTTACAGTTGTCCCGCAATGGGAATATCGGCCTTCGGGGACCTGTGGTTATTCCGGCAGGCTTGTGTATCAGAGGAAAATGTTAATCCAATCTAGATCGACTCTATGCAGGGGGGACGGGGGTGGGGTGGGTTAAGGGGAAAGGAGAAGGGGTGATGGGTGGAGGGGAATGGGGTAAGTGGAAAGGAGAAGGATGATGGGGTGGAATAGGGGGAGGGGAAGGGGAAAGGAAGGGGGCAAGGGGAAAGTGAGGAAGGGTGACGGATGGAGGGGAGCGGGAAGGGAGAAGGAGGGAAGGGGTAAGGGGAAAGGGAGAAGGGGATGAAGGTGAATGGGGGGAGGGGAAAGGGGAATACATGCTCCTGGCATGTGGAGGGGCTGAGTGGGTGGGGGCTTGTAGGGTGTGGGTGCCACGGAATATAGGATAGGGGCTGAGTGGGCGGGGCTTGTGAGGGGGAATGTAGGGTAGGGGTGAGTGGGCGGGGTTTGTGAGGGGGAATGTAGGGTAGGGGCTGAGTGGGAGGGGCGCGGGGCTTGTAAGGGGAAATGTAGGGAGGGGCTGGTGGGCGGAGCTGTAAGGGGGAATGTAGGGGTAGGGGCCGAGTGGCGGGCTTCAAATGGGGATAGGTACCAGGAATGAAAGGGTGGGGGCTGAATGGGCGGGGCTGAGTGGTGGGGGTCTGGAGAAGGGTGTGTGGGTTGGGCGCTGGAGAATGTGGGTTAGTAGAAGTTTGGGGTCGGCGGTTGGGTCGAGGAGGGAGGGGAGGGGGGGGGAGCAGAGGTAGAGGAAAGGGCGTCGCTCTTTGTCTGTTTCTATCTCCTTTCCTTTTTTCTCTGTCTTTCTCTCTCTCTTTATCCCGAATTCTCCTTCTCCTCTTCCTTTTTCCACCTCCCTTTTCCATCGGTCTATATACGTCTATTTCTGACTCTTTCTCTTTGTCTCAAATTCTCTTTCTCCTCTCCTTTTTCACCTCTCTTTCCATCGGTTTTTATATGTCTTTTTTCTGTATTTTTCTCCCTTTCTTTATCCCAAATTCTCTCTTTCCTCTTCCTTTTTACCTACCTTTCCATTGGTCTTTATTTTTTTTTTATATCTTTCTCTCTTTATCCTAAATAATATTTTTCCTCTCCCTTTTGTACCTTCCTTTCCATCGGTCTCTTCATGTCTTTTTCTGTCTCTTTATCTCAAATTCCCCTTTCCTCTCCCTTTTTCACCATAATATTGAATAGATTGTGAGTGCTGTTAATTTGATATACACTGCCTTGATGTAATTTTATTTATATACATTTTTTAAACCTTTGAAAAAGATATTAAAAATATTTCAGAGACCGGAGAAAATTAGAATATTTTGAGATTATTAATGTCTGATTTTTGCGAGAGAAAAAATATAGATTAATGATAGAATGAAATGTTCAATTTGGAGAAAACAAACCGTACTTACATATAGCTTTAGGGCGATTTTCCTTTCCAGCACAAGAGGGGGAGACTCACCTGCAATGAGAAAAGAGAGACATTGATTAGAAAGGAAATAATTGAGATTTTGTGAAAGTAAATGGAGGTTTTTAAGAAGGGCAACAGAAGGGTATTATTGGGTGTTTTTCACCTCATCCTATATTTCTTCTTTTGTTGCTCTGTGTCTTACTCTTCGTCTTTCTGTTTATTATGTGGATGGCTTGTTAGCTGTGTGTATTATGTAAGTTTTAATTCGTGTTTCATACAGGTTCTTTTCTTCTGTTTGTCTCTGTCTTTGTCTGTCTGTTTGTCTATTTATCTATGTTTGTTTGTTTGCCTGTCTATCAGTCAGTCAGTTTGTGTGTATCTGCGTTTGTGTCTGTGTCGGTAGCATCTATCTATCAGTCTATCTCTCTGTCTATCCGTCCTCTTCTTCCTTCTTTTCTCTATACTTTGCCATCTCCTCGCAATTTCTCCTTTACCGTGTCTTTGTTTTTCCCGTCCTCTTCTTCGTTTTTACCATTTCCACTTCTCGTATCTCCCGTTTATTCTATCCATTCCATCCACTGTCGGCCCATTTTGCGATTGCAATATGCTAATGCTGGTCGCCGTTCATTTATCCCGTGCAAAATACTGACCTAGGATGGCCGCTTGCAATGCCTGCACGAGAGGGTATTTCTCACCTGTATTTATTTATTTGTTTGTTTATTTGTTTCTTTATTATCTGTGTTTTGTTTTTATAACCATTCTTTGGTTTTCCTTCCAGGTATGTGGCGAGTTTTAAGGAAAGTGGCGGAGCGTTGAAAAAGCTAAGTCTGTTTTTTATTTTTCTTTCTTTTTCTTTTTTCCCCTTTTGTCTGGCTGTTTGTTTTAGTTCTTTATTTTTTTCTTCTTTGTGTCTTGGTCGATCGGGCGCTCTTCCCTGTTCTCTCGGTCTCTCCCTTCTCTCTCTTTTCGTTCTCGTTCACACACTCTCGGTCTTTGCTCTCTCTCGTTCTCGTTCCACTCTCTCTCTCTCTCTCTTCTCTCTCCTCTCTCTCTCTCTCTCTCTCTCTCTCTCTCTCCTCTCTCTCTCTCTTCTCTCTCTCTCTCTCTCTCTCTCTCTCTGCTCTCTCTCTCTCTCACTCTTCTCACTCTCTCTCTCACCTCTACCTCGACCTCTCATCACCTCTCTGGCTCTCTCAAGCTCTCTCTCCTTCTCTCCGGTCTCCCTCACCTGTCTCACTGTTTTCGGCCCTCACTCATTACCGATTTTTAGCGCAGTGCCGCGGTCTCATTTGTAACCATTCAGAGTTTTGTCCCGAGTCCCCGCATGCGAGCACAATGCAGCCCTGGCATAGCCCTGAAGCGGACCCAGAGAAGTACTTCATTATTGCGGAGACAAAAGAGCTTGCGGAAGGGGTCGCCTCTTAAAATATTAGATGTTAGAAAAGAAGTTGTGTCCCAGTGGCCGAAACGCCCAGCGACAGGGAGGCGGTTGGCAACGTTGAGCGGGGGGCACTCCTGGGAGGTTTGAGGGAAGAAAGGGTTTTTGTTGTGTGTTTAATGAGAGAGTTGGCGAAGAGACTTCTTTTAGGAGGAAGGTATAATGTGGGAATGGGATTTAGAAAAAAAAAGGGTGTTTGGGTGTGTGTGGGGAAGGTGGGAGGTAATTGCTTGGTTTATGTGTGGTGTGTTTTAAGTCTGGTCTGTGTGTGTGTGTGTGTGTGTGGTGTGTGAGTGTGTGTGTGCTGCTGTGGTGTGTGTGTGTGTGTGTGTGTATGTGTTGTGTGAGAATATGTGTGTGTGTGTGTGTGTGTGTGCGAGAGTGTGCATGCGTGTGTGTGTGTGTGTGTGTGTGTGTGTCTGGGTGGTCTGTATCTGTATCTGTATTGTGTAGCATCAGCATTAGTATTGTATAGTATGCAGCGTGCCCATA
>NW_020869171.1:59218-79218 GCF_003789085.1 Penaeus vannamei
TCTTGCTACTTTTTTCTACTCCCTACTCTGGCTACTCGATGCTTGCTACTTCTTGCTACTCGCTACTCTGGCCACGATCAGATGGCGAGGGAATCCTAACCGTCTGCTACTCGATGCCTACTCGTACTCTGGCACGATCTGGCGAGGAAATCCTAACGTCTGCTTTGCGGAGGAAAAAAGGTCCTGCGAGGAACATGACGCAGAGGGGAGGGGAGGAGGAAGGAAGGAGGAGGAGAAGTGGAAGGAGAAGGAAGAAAGAGAGGAAGAAGAGGAAAAAAGAAGATGAAGAGAAGATGAAGAATCCCACTCCCACTCCCTTCTCCCTCTCCCTTTTCCTTCCTCCCTCCTTTTCCTCCTCTCCTCTCTCTCCCTCTCTCCCTCCACCCACTCCACCCCCCAGGCTCACCGAGGCTTCGCCGCCCAGGACTATTCCACTCGAACACGGAGTTTGTTTGTTTATTTGTTTGTTTGTTAGTTGCATGCAATACACCCGAATGTTCAGTGAAAATTCGACCCGGAATTAGTGTCGGCGAGTGCTCTTGTGCGGCCGGGCGTGTTTGCATTGTTGTTGGCGCTCTTGTTTGGCTGTTTGCTTGTTTGCTTGTTTGATGTGAGCGAGGCTGGTGTGGTCCGCGGCGGGTTGGGTCGTGCGTGGCGGTCTGGGGGAGGGTGGGAGTAGGTAGGGAGAGGAGCGAGAGGAGAGGGAGAGGGAGGGGAAAGGAAAAGAAGGGAAGGGAGGTGAGGAGAGAAAAGAAGAGAAGAAAGGGAGAGTATAGAGAAGAGAGGAATCGAGGAAGAGAGAAGAGAAGAGCAGAGCGAGCTTCGAATTCCTCTAAGGGTCGAGCCTTACAACTGTAGGATACATTGCCAGCCATTCCTATGTATTCCCAAGATGGCCAGCCAGCGCCATCTTGGGAATATGCATGAGTCGTATCCTATATATGAGTGATTTTGTGAGAGAGAGAGTGAGTGAATGAGAGAGTGAATGAATGAGAGTGAATGATGAGTGAATGAGAGAGTGAATGAGTGAGTGAGGAGTGAATGAGTGAGTGAATGCGAGTGAGAGTGAGTGAGAGTGAATGAGTGAGTGAGCGAGTGAGATGAATGAGTGAGTGAATGAGTGATGAGAGAGAGAGAGAGAAAGAGAAAGAGCGAGCGAGCGAGAGCGCAATCCCGTCCGACCGGCGGCGGCCGAGCAAACACAGATCCCGGTGTTTAAGGCCCCCCCCCCTCCGCCCCCCCCCCCAGCCGCTCGGAAGTAATCTCCACTCAAGCTCCTGTAATTACTCTTAGTAAAAGCTAAAACGTCGAATCTGGAGACGTACATGCACTCTCACGTACACGTGCGTGTATACTTGCTCAGACATACAAGTTCAGACAAACATGCACACGTATAATTATGCGGGCGTACACACACACACACACACATACACAGCGCGCGCACAGAGAGACAGAAGACAGACAGACAGACAGACAGACACAGACACAGTCACAGAGACAGAAAACACAGCCGTCGTCAGCACCCCCCCCCCCAAAAAAAAAAAAAAAAAAAATAAATAAATAAAATAAAAAGAAAAAATAAATCCTCAAAGCCAAAGTAAATCAAACCTTTGATTCCGACCCTTATTGGAGTCGCTCCCGCCCCTGGCCGAGAGTTGCACGAGCAGCCGCCCGCGCTGCAAGCCGCCCGGAGCCCCAATAGGTTACGGCGAATAGGTTTGTCAATATACATATGTATGTCGCGCGGAGGTGCGTTTGACTAAAGCCGGGTCGTTATCGGGATTCGGCGGTCATTAGGGCGAGAGGCGGTTGGGATAGGCCGGGGTTGTGACCCTTACGGCCGAGGGGAGGATCTGCAGCTGCACCGGCCCTCCCTCCTTCCGCCTCGCTCTCCTCCTGCTGCGACTTCGGGGATGGGAGAGGACTTCAGGGCCGAGGACTTCAGGGCCGGGGACTTCAGGGCCGGGGACTTCAGGGCCGAGGGCTAGGGTCTCTTCTCATTCCCTTTACTGTTCTTCCTTTTCTGCTTTTATTCTCTCTCTGTTCTGTTTTTTTTCCGTTTTTTTTCATTCTATTTCTTGGTCTTGTTTTGTTTTTGTTTTTATTCTCTTTTCATTTTTTATTCTCTGTCTTGTTCTTTTTTTTTATTTTCTTTGTTCGCTTTCCTTTTGTGTTTCTTCTATTGCTCACTACCTTTTTTCTTATGTTCTTATTTCTTTTTTATTATATTTCTTTCTACTTTCTCCCTTTTTCTTCCTTTTCATTTCTTTCTTCACCCCCCCAGTATTATTGCAGTCTTCTCTTCCTTTTCCCATTTTGCATATTCCATTTCAGTTCTCATACGTTTCCGTATATTTTTATGTATCAACTTATTCATTGATTTGTATTTATATATTTATTTATTTTCATTATTGCTCTCAATTTTTTTCTATGGAAAGAAATATCTTCCTGCGTAAGAAGATAGGAATTTCCCTGGGCGCTCGTGAAGGAAGAGCCCTTCCTTAAGGCGGCGGCGCGTCTTGGGTCGGGGGGGGTGTTAAGGGTATGGGGGGGGGGGAGGGAAACGCAGGTAATGAGCCGGTGGGATCTCCGACACGCCTCCTTAATGGTGAGGACACGCCCCCTCACAGCCGATCTGATCGTCCCGACTAGTCCTCTCGGTCGACCAGTCCATTTAGACACTTCTCCTCACAACCGAAGCGCCCGGCTTGACACGCCCACTCACAGCCCGCTAGCTCGTTTAGACACGCCTCCTTATGTTTAGAAGCATCTTCCTCAGTCGGCCAGCTCTTCAGGCACGCCCCCTTATCGGTCGACCAGCTAGTATAAACACGCCCACTCAGCCCACTAGCTCGTTTAGACACGCCTCCTTGTGTTTGGAAGCATCTCCCTCAGTCGACCAGCTCTTCAGACACGCCCCTATCGTCCACCAGCCAGTATAAACACGCCCCTCACAGCCGACCAGCTTGTTAGACACGCCCATCTCGCGAGTGAATCTGAACGAGGAACAAGTGTTACTCTCCCATATTTTTTCTCTTACAAGCCCCGCCCCTCTTTGTCTGTCTGTCTTTGGCCACGCCTGCGGTTTTGTAGGACATTATGGCGGGTGAATGGTTTAGGGAGTCTGTAAATCTCCCTGCCTTTTTCTTTCCCTTTTCTATCCCCCCTTCGTCGCCTCTTATTCTTTTCTTCCTTGTTCGTTATTATTTTTCTTTGTACCGCTTTCCCGTTTTTTTTCCTGTTTCCCTTATATTTCTCCGTTACTTCCTTCTCGTTGCTCCGTTTTCGATCATATCCCCTTTCCCCCTTTATCTTCCTGGCTTCTCCTTACTCCATAAATATCGCTTTCTATCCTTTTCTCCCATCCTTTATTCAGCAGTGTCCTTTTCTTCATAATTTTCTCCTTCTTTTTTCGCCTTCCATCTCTCCTTCACCTAATTCTTCCCTGAAATCCCCTTTTTATCTTTTTATTTTTATTTTTTGTATTATTTTATTATTATTATTATTATTTTTTTATTTTTTTTCTGTCACGTCCCCCTACTTTTTCATCACCCCTTCAATTTTTTTTCCTCTTCTTGGCTTTCCCTTTTCCACTCTCATCACTCATCCCACTTCCCCCTTCATTCCTTCCTCTTTTCCGTCCTCTTTCTACCACCCCTTTTCTCCACTCTTTCTCCATACCCCTCCTCTTCCTCCCCCACTTTTTTCCCCTTCCTCCTTCCTCCCCCCCTTTTCCCCCCATCCTCCGTCCTTCACCCCCTCCCATCCTCCCACCCCAAGTTCATGACAAGAGACTGCGGGATGGCACAAGAGGCCGAGAACACCAGCGGGGGGGGGGGGGATTTACGTCCGTGTTGTAAGTGACAGTAAATATTTTCCCGGGCCAGTGTGACCGCTCATGGTCGGGCCAGGTAGCGGCGGAGGGGCCTTGTCTGTTTCCCCTTGTGTGCGTTTCTGTGTGTGTGTGTGTGAGGGAGGGAGGGAGGGAGAGGTGTGTTAAAGGAGGGAGAAGGAGGAAGGAGGAAGAGGGGAAAGAGGGAGGAGGAGGGAGGAGGGATGGGAGGGAGAGAGGAAGGAAGGAGGAGGAGTGAAAGGGAGGGAGGAGAGAAGGAGGAAGAGAGAGAATGAAAGAGAAAAGAGAAGAAGAAGAGAAGAAAGTTTAGTTGTATTATCTGCGGTGTTTTGAGTGAGAGGGTCACCTGCTTGTGCCGACTGAGTATGTTGTGGACCTGCTGTCCGCTTGTGTTTTCTCTCTCCTCTCCCTTCCCTCTCCTCTCCTCCCTCTCCCCTCTCTCCTCCTCTCCCTCTCCCTCCCTCCTCTCCCTCTCCCTCTCCTCTCCCTCCTCCCTCTCCCTTCCTCTCCCTCCCTCTCCCTCTATCCCTCTCTGTCTATCTATCTATTATCTATCTCTATGTCTCTCTCTCTTCTGCCCTCTCTGTAAGTGTGTGAGTGATTTGTCCTTGCTCCTCGCGATCAGCTCTAAATTAGATTATCCCGCGGCCGGAAATTAGAGGATCCCAGGGTATTGATTGTGTTTCCTGCGACCACCGGTTCTGAAGATGGAGGAGGAGGGGGGGAGGGGGGCAGAGACTAGGGAGGGTAAGGAGAAGGGAGAAAGGGAGAATGGGGGGGGGGGAGAGGGGAAGAAGCGGGAGGAGGAGGTCAAGGAGCATTGTCCACCCCCCACCCCCACTCCGCGTTCACCCCTCCCCCCCCACTCCGCGTTCACCCTCCCCCGCCCAGTTCTTAAGCCCTCCCCGTACAAATGTGGATGCCTATTCCTATTCCTATTCCCATTCCTGTCTTACACTCGTAGTCGGTCTGTTACTCATTACAGTACGCGCTTAGTACAAAGCTGCTAATATCGTGTCGAAGGGGGGGGATAGGGAGGGGAGGGGGAGGAAGGGAGAAGAAGGAGGAGGAGCTGGTGTTTATAGAGCAGGGAGGGGCGGTAGAGGTAGGGTAAATAGCTAGGGGAAGACGGGAGAGATAGGAAGGAGGCGAAAGCATACATTCTTATCTGGTCCTTTCCCTCCCTCTTCTCTCTCTCTCTCTCTCTCCTCTCTCTTATCCTCCTCCTGTTTCATTTCCTCATCTGCCCATCCCCCCATCCTTGTCCTTCCCTCTCTCCGCTTCCCCTCCTCCTCCTCTGCCCCTTCCCTCTCCTCCTTACCCAGCTCCTCATGTCCTTTCCTGCTCGCTCATTTCTCTTCCTCCTCAACTTGTTTCCTCCTGGTTCCTCTTTCTCCCCCTATTCCTTATTCCCTCCTCCTTCGCCTCCTTTCTCCTCTTCTCTCACCTCTTATCCCTCTTCCTTCCGCTCCCTCCCGCCTCTCATCCTCTTCATCCTCCCCCCCCCCTGTCCTCCTCCTTACCTCTCTTCCTTCCGCTCCCTCTCGTCTCCCTCCCCGCTCTCCTCCTTCGTCCTCTCATCCCTCCCCACCTCTCCGCCCTCCTCCTTACCTCCCTTCCTTCCGCTCCCTCCGCCTCTCCCCCGCCCCCCACTCCTCCTCCTTCCTCCCCCTCCTCCCTCTCCTCCTCCTCCTCCTTCTCGACTGACCGCGTGTGTCCTCGTGGTTAATAAAGGCAATGAATATCGGGAGCCGAACGGGGTGTTGATGTTGCAACGCTCGGCGATATATTTGGTGTTGTTGCACACATGTTGCAACCTTGTTATTGGTAGTACCGGTGTTGACACAGTCCCTCGGGGGTGGGGGGAGTGGAGGTGGGGGAGGGGGGAGGGGGGGGGGGGGGGGCTCTTTAGGGTGTCTGACAAGGCCGTGGGAAGGAAGTCATTTCGGAGATGGAATTCAACGTCTCTGGTGCCGGTAGTGGATGGGGGGGGGGGGGTGAATGAGAATGAGAGAGATAGAGATAGAGAGGAAGGAAGGCTCTGTGTGTGTGTGTGTGACTGAGAATGAGAGAAATAGAGATAGAGAGAAAAAAAAGGAAGGAAGGCTCTGTGTGTGTGTGTGTGTGTTGTGTGTGTGTGTGTGTGTGTGTGTGTGTGTGTGGTGTGTGTGTGTGTGTGTGTGTGTGTGTGTGTGTGTGTGTGTTTGTCTGCGTATGGATAGTCATCGCATACATCATGCACGGAAGACCATAGCAACTGCAGGACTGGGTTCATAAAGATACGTGAGAATCGCATTTTGGGGCGTGGGCGTGAGGAGCAAGTCCACGGGGGCAGCTGTGGGCGCCGGCGTGAGGGCAGTGACCCGTGACCAGGGGGAGGGGGAGGGGTGGTCACAGGTGCACAGCGATCGGACGTCGAAGGAGCCGGTGATTGCTGGGGCGCCGTGATGTCATTGGGTGTGACGTCACGGGCTTCCGCAGCTGTCGGGTTTGTTACAGCGGGAGATAACAAGCGGCGCTGATACCCGGGCGAATGACCGGAGGCAGACGGGCGCGCAGACGGGCACGGCGAAAGGGAATTGTGTCTTCGCGAAGCAAAACCAGAGCGAGATAGCTGTATGTGTATGTATGTATGTGTGTGTAATGTACATATGTATATGTTATATTTATATGTGTATATGTGTTATGTATATATATGTATGTATATATATGCATATGTACATATACATATTATATATATATATATTATATATATATATATATATATATATATATATATATATATATATATATATATATATATATATATATATATATATATATATATATATATATATATATATATATTATATATATATGATATGTATATATATATATATATATATATATATATATATATATATATATATATATATATATATATATGGCTCTCTTTTACCACTGCCATTGCCACCAATCCTCAGTCATCCTTCATATCTTCTTCCTCGTGTTCTCCATCTTCTTCTTGGAATATGAAGAAGCGAACCAATCTGGCGTCTTGCGAAAGGGAAACCATTTAACATTCGCGGAAGACGAGAAGGAACCCCCCGTGGCAGAGGTGATTTTTGTTCATCCTGTTGCTCTTGTGGGTCTTTGAGATAGGGATAGAGAGAAACCGATAAAAAGGGAGATGAGGCAAAGACAGAGACAAGATAGGACGAATGTGCGGTGGGGAAGGCTGTTCGGGGCGGGGGCGAAGTCAGGAGGATGTTGGGGTAGGTCAGGGCGACGCTTAAGGGGTTGAGTGTTGGGGTCAGGGTAAGGGGTGGGTGTTGGGGGGCTAGGCGGCCAGTAGGGATTTGCAAAAGGATTAGAGGGGTTGGGGGGTAGGGATGGGACCAGGGGGGAAGTGGAAGAGGTTGGGGCCAGAGGGGGAGGGGAGAGGATGGGAGGGAGGGAGAGGGATGGGACCAGGGGGGAGGGGAGAGGTTGGGGCAGGGGGAAGGGGGAGAGGGATGGGACAAGAGGGAGTGGGAGAGGTTGGGAGCCAGGGGGGAGAGGGATGGGACCAGGGAAGGTTGCAGAAGTTTGGGAGGGTGAGGGGTAAGGGGGTTAAAGGGGGAGGTTAAGGGTTTGGGGCCAGGTGGAGGTCATGTGGTTGGGGAGGGGGTTAAAGTCCGAAAAGGGGGATCAAGAAGTCGAAGGTCCAAAGAGGGCAAAGGGTTAAGGGCTAAAATAGGAGGTGGGGCCAAAGGGGGAAATTGAGAGATGATAGAGAAGACTAAGGGGAGTGCGGGGGGGGAGGGGGGGGGGCGTGTGGGGTCTTTGCTTGCAGGGGTCAGTTCCCACGGCGATGGAAACAGGTGGCGGAGGACAACGTGGTTTTGCTGGACTGAGGGGGCGGGGGAGGGGGGGGGGAGTTCATGGCGTGGGGGAGGCTAGGGAAAAGGAAGGTGGGGGGGCAGAGACGGTAAAAGAGGATAGAAAGGAAGAGATACAGAGAGGAGAAGAAGGAAAAGGGAAAGGAGAATGAGATAGAGAAGGAAAAGGAGAATTAGAAGAGGGAGAAGGAGAAGGGGGGACGGTGACAGGGAGGGGGTAGGGTGACAGGGAAGGGGGAGGGTGACTAGGGAGGGGGAGGTGACAGGGAGGGGGGTAGGTGACAGGGAGGGGGTAGGGTGACAGGGGGGGGGTAGGGTGACAAGAAGGGGGGGTAGAGTGACAGGGAAGGGGTTAGGGTGACAGGGAGGGGGGTAAGGTGACAGGGAGGGGGGGTAGGGTGACAGAGAACAGGGTGACAGGGAGGGGGGTAGGTGACAGGGGAGGGGGGTAGGGTGACAGGAGGGGGGTAGGGTGACAAGGGGGGGGGGTAGAGGGGGGGGGTAGGGTGACAGGGAGGGGGGGGGACAGGGAGGGAGGGGGGAGGGGGGTAGGGTGACAGGGAGGGAGGGGGGGTAGGTGACAGGGAGGGGGGTAGGGTGACAGGAGGGGGGTAGGACAGGGAAGGGGGGGGGTAGGGTGACAGGGAGGGGGTAAGGTGACATGCGGGCGCGTGTTCACAGCAACATTTTGTTCATTCATGCGTGAACTCGACTCTGGCGTTGCGTCATTTGTTTGGCTGTCTCTTTGCTTGCCTTGTCTTTTCTCTTCTGCTATCCTCTATTCGTCTCGTTATGTTCTATTCATCTTCATCTTTCTTCTCTGCTCTTCTCTTATCTTCTTCATCTCCTCTTCTCTTCTCTCTCTTTCTCTTCTCTTCTCTTCTCTTCTCTTCTCTTCTCTTCTCTCTTCTCTCTTTCTCTTCTTCTCTTCTCTTCTCTTCTCTTCTCTTCCTCCTCTTCGCTCTCGTTCTCTCTCTCAAATATCTCTCTCTCTTCTTTCCTTTTTTTCGTGCAATTGCAAAATGCACGCCCCACCGGCTGGATCGCCCGCCGCAGCTGTCCCCTCGGAGGCTCCCACGTACGGAGGCGCTGTGACGTCAGATGCCCCGCGAGGTTGAGGCCTAAGTGTTGCAACTCGCGGGGCACCTGCTGGCAACCTGAGATCGGCAGGTCCATTTCTGCAACTGTCAGTGTTAATCATTTATGTATAGTGTGTATTTGTATGTGTGTGTGTGTGTGTGCTTGTTGGTGTTGTTTTTTGTGTGTGTGATTGTTTTTTTTTTGGGGGGGTGTTGTTTTACGTGTTTGTCGTTTTTAATCTTTTTATATATTGTGTGTATTTGTATGTATTTGTGTGTGTGTGTGTATTTGTTGTTGCTGTTGTTTTGTGTGTGTGTAATTCTTTTTTTTTTTTTTTTTGGGGGGGGGGTCTTGTTTTACGTGTTTGTTTAGTCATGGCGTTGGATTTGTTTTTTTTTTTTTTTGGGGGGGGGGTTATTTCGTTTATTGTTAGTGTCATTTATTTTTATCTTTTGATTTTTTTCCGCTTGGCTTAACCTCTCTCTTTCCGAGTTAAGCCATTTGTCATCTGCTGTTTGCACGCATGTAACAGCCCCGTGCATGTTTGTTTGTTTCTTGTCATCAGCCAAGTGGCGAGCAAACTGGAAGCCGCTTGCCGTGATCTGTGGCGTTCCAAGCATAGCTGTCGCGTTCAGAGCCGGTGCAATGCGATGCAGGGGCTCCTTGACTGTTTTATTGCTTGTTGTATTAACTCTCTTTCGCTTGCTCATTTCTTTCCTCTTTCTTCTTCTCTCCTTTTCCCTTTTTCTTCCAGTTTTCCTTCCTTCTCGTTCTTTTCTTCTTCTTGCCTTCCTCGCTTCCCCCTCCTTCTCTTCCATCGCCCTCCCTCCTTCCTTCCTTTCCTCCAGTACTCCCTATTTCCCCCCACCCGCCCATATCCAAATCTCGTAAGACTCTGGTTCTCACGCCCACGGACGGAAGGGACACCCACCGCAGTGCACAGTGATACCCCTCCCCCTCCCCCCACTCCCCACCGCACGGGGAGACAAAACAAGCATGAGAAGAAGGAAGGGCGAAGGTTCTGAACCGTCTTGTTTTCATGTTGTTTACTACCCTCACTTAGGCCACCCACCCCCGTCTCCTAACTCACGCCCTCCATTCCCCGCTCCACCCTTCCTTCCTCTCTCCCTTGTCCCTTGCTCGTGTCCCGTCCCTCCCTCCCTCCTCCTCCCACCCTTGTCCCTCTCAGCACCCCCATACCCCGTCCTAACCCTTCCCCCTTTCTCCCCCTCAGTCCCCTGTTCCTTTCCTCCCTACCCTTCCCCTCCCCCATCCACCTGTCCTCCTCCTCCCTCCTCCTCCCTCTCTTCTTCATCTTCCTCCTCCCTCCTCATCTCCTCTCTCCCTCCTCCTTCCTCTCCTCCTCCTCCTGTCCCCCTCTGCGTTAGCTTCTTACAGCTCGTCCCCTTTTTGCGCTGGCGGTCGAGCAAGCATCCCATCTGTGTGTCACTGAGCGTATAGGTTCTGTGACTGGGGTTTGCATGTTCCGATTGGCCGTCGTCGAGCGCGTATACAAATAGGGGCCATTGTGACGTGCTGGAAATGTGAACGAGAATGAACAGGGCCACAGTGCGTGTTGTTTAATGGATGTGTTGTTGGCGATTCGGTATTATGTAGTCATTAGTCACGTGATGATTTATCTATTTGTTTTTTTTATTTATACTTTTTCTACTGAAAGTTGTGAGGGACAGAGAGGGGAGAAGGATAGATAGATTGAAATAAAAGGATTGAGGGGAAGTGGTAGAGAGAGAAGGGGATGTAGAAGAGATCCGGATAGAGAGCAGATGAATAAAAGTAAAAAAAAAAAAAAAAAAAAACAGGGAAATAGACAGGCAGAGAAAGAAACACGGATAGAGAGAAAGAAAGAGAAAGAGAAAGAACAGACAGAGATGGACAGGTAGGGAAAGAAACAGAAAAAGGAGAGAAAGAAAGAGAAGGAGAAAGGACAGATAGAAATGGACAGGCAGAGAAAGAAACAGATAGAAAGAAAGAGATGGAGAAAGAACAGACAGAAATGGACAGGCAGAGACAGAAACAATTAAAGAGAAGAGACAGACAGAGGACGACCTGCCCCTCCTCCTCACACACACTACTCCTCCTCGCTCCTAAACCTCCACTGATTCCTTATTCCTCATCATTCCGATTGTTCCATCAGCGTCCCGTTCCGACCATGCAGAGCGGGCCTCGGCGCATGGAACAACCGGGGGCGGAAGGCAGAGGTTTCGGCAGCAGGAACAATGGGACGGGCACAGAGCATGCACGGCGGAGCAAGCACAGCCACGGCCGCCGTTGATTGATTTATAAACGCGGCTCCGGACTGTTTGTTTGTCTCGGTTTTCTTTGCGGGGTCGGGTTTTTTGTTTGGGGGGGGGGGGGAGGTGGTTTTAATTTCTGATGTGTTGTCTTTCTTTTATTTATTTTCCTTCTTTCTCTATTTCTCTCTTTTGTCTCAATATACGCACGCACGCACACGCACACGCACACGCACGCACACGCACGCACCCCCCCACACACACACATATATACACACACACGTATTATTATATATATATCTATGTATATACATGCATGCATACATACATACATACATACATACATACATACATACATACATACATACATACATACATACATACATACATACATACATACATATATACATTCATACATTCATACATACGTACATACGTACATACGTGCATACATACATACATACATACATACATGCATGCATGCATGCATGCATGCATACATACATACATACATACATACATACATACATACATACATACATACATACAATATATGTGTATGTATGTGTATATGATTATCAATCTCTCTCTCTATCTATTTATCTATTTTATTTTTTATCTCTCAGTAAGCCTGTCTGATGGCCTGTGTGTCTAGATGTCTGAAAGAAAGAGCCATAAAGGCAGACAGACAGACGTATAAACGTATAGAATCTACAGATATAGACAGAGAAATGTGTAGAAGTCTCTCCCTTTCCTTTTTCCCTTTCCCTTCTTTCTGCTTCCCTCACCCTCTCCTCTTCCTCACCCTCTTCCTTCCTTCCTTCCTTCCTCTCCACCCTCGTCTCTCCCTTTCCTTCCCTCCTTCCCTCCTTCGCTCCGCCCCTCCCTCCTCCCCTCCCCCTTCCCCCTCCCCTTCTCTGCCATATTTTTATCCAAACAAAATAAATGCGCAGAGTTTATGATATACTTCGCTGATTTGTTTATATGAAAAATAAGGATCGTTTCGAGAGAAAAAATATATGACATATTTGAGTGTTTATTTTATTTTATATTTTATTTATTTATTTTTTGTTTGATTTTTCCCCTGAATTTATCGGTTATTCGTTTGATTGAAAAGGTTTGGCTCCGTTTTTCGTTCGGTATTGATTGAGTTATCCGATTTTTTTTTTTTTTTTTTTTTCGTTTTTCACTATTTTTTGTTCTCGTTTATTTTTCTTCTCTGAGCGTTTTCTTTCTTCTCTCCTTGTCATTGTCTTTCTCTTTCTTTATTATCTTCCCCCCCCTCCTCTCTCTCTCTCTCTCTCTCTCTCTCTCTCTCTCTCTCTCTCTCTCTCTCTCTCTCTCTCTCTCTCTCTCTCTCTCTCTCTCTCTCTCTCTCTTCTCTCTCTCTCTGTTCTCTGTCTCTCTGTCTCTCTGTCTCTCTGTCTCTCTGTCTCTCTCTCTCTCTCTCTCTCTCTCTCTCTCTCTCTCTCTCTCTCTCTCTCTCTCTCTCTTCTCTCTCTCTCTCTCTCTCTCTCTCTCTCTCTCTCTCTCTCTCTCTCTCTCTCTCTCTCTCTCATCCTCTCCCACTCTCCCTCTCCCACTCCCACTCCCTCTCCCTCTCCCTCTCCCTTCCCTCTCCCTCTCCCTCTCCCCTCCCCTCTCTCCCTTCCATCAACCTCTCCCTCTCTCCCACTCCTTCTTCTCTCCCTCTCTCCCACTCATACTCCCTATTCCCTATCCCTATATATTTCCCTTTCCCTCTCCCTCTCCCCCTCTCCCCCTTTCGCCCTCTCTCTCATTCCCTCCCACTCTCCGCTCTCCCACTCCCTCTCCCTCTCTCCCACTCCCTTTCCCTCTCTTCCACTCCCTTTCCCTCTTCCACTCACTCCCCCTCTCCCTCTCGTCCACTTCCTCTCCCTCTCTCCCTCCCCGCCCTTCCCCTCTTTTTTATTTCCTTTTGGAGTAAAAGGTTTTTCATCCATTATAATTTTGAATGGATTGAATTCGGTGTGAGAGAGAGGAGGGAGGGAGGGAGGGAGGGGGAGGGAGGAGGAAGGGAGGAGGGGAGAGGGGAGGAGGGAGGGAGGGAGGGAGGAAGGGAGAGGAGGGGAGGGAGGAAGGGAGGAGGGGAGGGAGGAGGAGGAGGGAGAGGGAGGAGGAGGGAGGGGGAGGAGGGAGAAGGGAGGAGGAAGGGAGGGAGGGAGGGAAAGGGAAGGGGAAAAATGTGTATATTCAGAATTCTTTTAATTGCTGTGAAATTTGAAGTGGATCGGGAAACGCAACTGTGAATGCGTCTCTTTTTTTCTTTTTGTTTCTCATTCTTTTTTTTTTTTTTTTTTTTTTTTTTTGGGGGGGGTGATTGGATCCCCCCCTTTTTCTTTCTTTCTTTCTTTTCTGTATTTTCTTTTTATATTTTTCTCTCTTTCTGTTCTCTTTGTTTATAGGCTTATTTTGTCGGTGTCTGTTACGGTATCTAAATTTATGTATTTATTTGTTTGATATTGTTGTTGCAGTTATTATTATTATTATTATGATTATTATTGTTATTAATTATTATTGGTTATTTGTATTTATTCGTTTGATATTGTTTTGTTATTTATTTATTTTTTTTTTATTTATTTATTTTTTTGTGAAGGGCGTTTTTTTTGTGTCGCAGTGTCCTTGTCTGGATATCTCCCCCCCCCTCCCTCCCCCCACACGATCGCTGTAATCCTCACGCTATAGCAGACTATACCACCCCTCATTCTATCACAACACCACATAACTATACTCATCGCGCTCACCATACTACGTCACATTGCAGTCAGTACGCCATACTACCGTCTCACTAGCTTCATTCCGTCCTTTCACCATCCTTATACCATCACGTCACCCTCCTCATACCACCCTTTTACCACCCTCCCGCCATCGTCATACCACTCTTTCACCATCCTCATACCGCCCTTTACCAACACTCACCATCCTCATACAATCCTCACTCCTGCCCCATCCTCATACTCATCACCCTCATACACCACCATCTTCACCATCCTCATACTACCCTCTCACCATCCTCATACAATCACGTCACCATCCTTTCACCATCCTCATACTACCCTCTCACCATCCTCATACAATCACGGCACCATCCTCATACAATCACGTCACCATCCTTTCACCATCCTCATACTACCCTCTCACCATCCTCACCCATCCCCCACCATCCACTTCCCGCACAATACACTATTTTTCCAACACCGCATCGCATCATGGCTCTCCACATGATCCCCGCACTCTACCATGAAACACGGGTAAATTAAAAAAAAAAAAAAAAAAAAAAAAAAGGAAATGAAAAAAAAAAAAAAAGGAAATGAATTAAAAAAAAAAATCTGCAATTGATCAAACGCAACGCATAACCTACTCCCTCCCTCACCCCCCCCCCCCAGCTAGAACAAAAGGACCGCCGCCCCCCCCCCCCTTCCCTCCTCTCTATTTCCTCCTTCCTCTCTCTCTCTCTCTCTCTCCTATTCGCCTCTTTACTTCTTTCCTGTTCGTTCCTTCACTTCTTTCTTCCTTATTCGCACCTTCACTTTTGTCCTATTCGCCCCTTCACTTTTCTTATCCCTTTACTTCTGTCCTATTCGCCCCTTCACTTCTTTCTTGTTCGCACCTTTACTTCTTTCCTATTCTTTCCTTCACTTCTTTCCTATTCGCCCCTTTACTTCTTTCTTATTCGCACCTTCAATGCTCTCTTATTCACCCCTCTCCCCCCCCCCCCCACCTCTATCCTATTCGCCCCTTTCATTTCTTCATTTCTTTTATCGTCCCTTCACTTTTCGTTATTCGCCCCTTCACTTATTTCTTTCCGTCCCTTCACTTATTCCTTATTCGCCCCTTCACTTCTTTCTTAATATCCCTCATCTGTCGTGTTCACCCCTCTCCCTGTCTCCTATTCGCCCCCTCCTTCTCCTCCCCCCCCCTTGACTTCTTTTTTCTTCCCTTTTATTCATAAAATTCTCAGTCTTCCTTATGTAACCCCTTTTCTTGACGGTGTGATGACGTTACTCAGGCTGTGGTCGGCAGATTTGTCAGAGGACGCGTTTCTTCCTAAACCTCCGTATTCTGGCCTCACCGGTTTCTATTTCGCTTTGCCTTCATTTCCTTTTTCGTTTCCTTTCCATTTGCCTTTTCTTCTCTGAGTTTTACTTTGTTTTTTTGCTTCGTACTTTCTAGTTCCTCTTGATAATCACCAGATCCTGACGGACTGATTCGGATCTGGAGAGATTTTTGGCTACTGTCTCTGAAGATTTCTTCTTCTTCCGTGAGACCTTTTCGACCGTTCCTTCTCTTGACCTGCGGTGGTGTCATTGAAGTGTGTGCGATGCTTCTGAGATGCATAATTGGTATTCTTTAAGTAGACATATCTTAGATTGAGACAGAAGCAGACGAGAGGAAGCAGTGTAAGTATTTGCGAGTAGAGAGAGATCGAGAGTGAGGAGAGAGACTACGAACAGAGGAGGATAGAGAAAGGGATGAACGGATTGAGAAGATGAGAGAAGAGATGAATTAGAAGAAGAGAGAGAACAGGAGACAGGATACTCTTGATGAGAGAGATGAGACGAGAGGAGAGAGAGAGAGAAGAGGCCGAGAAAGCTGAGATGAGAGGAGATAAAGGAAAGTAGAGAGCAGAATAGAGAGAGAGAGAGAATACAGAAAGTCAACCAAGAGACAGACAGATCATACATACAGACAGACAGAGGGGTGGAATAAAAGGTGGAAGGAAATAAAACCATGGGGGAAAGAAGAGAAGAAAGAAAAAGGGAAAAGAAGAACTCGAGAGAAGAAGAAGACAATCAACCTCTGTGGTAGGTGCATCTATCCTATAAAGCGCGAATGCGGAACGATGCAACAAAGTTAGACCAAGTCACCGCGACATGATGAATTAAGATGGGTACGAGGAAGATGTGAATACGTAATAGAGAGGGGAAAGGGTAGAGACGGAGAAACAAGTGCATGTGTTGACCAAAAAATCAGTCGCTTTCTTCATCTCTTCCTTTCCGAGCTTTCGTGTTACGCTGGGTTGTCCTTACTCCTTTCTTTCGACAAAAAATTTCGAACGTGCGCCCTCCATATATCATTCTTTTTCTTTCCTTTCTTCCCTTCGATCTTTCTTTGCGCCCCCCATTCATTAATTTTCTTTTACTTTTCTGTTCCCCCAATGTTCATGGCATTCCTTTCTTTGCTATCTCAGCACTCTGGTTCTGTCACGTGTGAATCGATATGTCCAATATCAGTGTGGAACAGGTGGTGTGCCCCCCATTCATTCGTGCCTCCTCTCCTTCTCCTTCTTTCCTTCCTCCCCCACGTTCAATTCATGCATTCCTCCATTCCTCCCTCTTTCTCTGCCCCATCATTCTATTCATGTTCTTCTTTCCTCTTCACCTCCCGCATCAACATTCAATGCATTCCTCCTTTCCTTCTCCTCCCCCCCCCATTCAATCATTCCAATCATTCATTTAATTCATTCCTCCTTTTCCTTCTTTCCTCCACCCCCCCATGCATGAATTTATTCATTCCTCCTTCCTTCTTCCTTCCCCCCCCCCATGCAGTCATTTCATTATTTCATTTCATTCATTACTTTCCCTTCTTCCTCCCCATGCACTCCCATTCATTTCCTCCTTTTCCTTCTTCCCATCCTTCCCTTCCTCCCTTTTCCTTTCCTTCTCCATTCATTCCCTCCCTTTCCTTCTTCCTCTTCCCTCTGACGTCCTTCATATCTTGCCGTCACCTCTCTCGTTGCTTCTTCTGTCGTTCCTTTTCCTTACCATCCTGAGCCATACAGTCCTTCCTATTCCTCCCTTCTCTTGTCTTCTCCATTCATTCCTCCTTTCCTCCTACACAAAAAAAAAAAAAAAAAAAAATGAGAGAAAAAAAAAAAAAAAAAAAAAATAAAAAAAAAAAAAAAAAGAAAAAAAATCAAAAAAACAAAAATATAATACAATAAACCAAAAATAAAATAATCAAATGAAAAAAAAATAAAAATAAAAAAATCCAAGAAGTGATAAAACAAAAAACATAATGGACTGGGAGTGGGTGGTATTGGTGTGGATGGAAATAGAGTCGAGTAGTATACACAGGTGACAGATACGGTTCGTCTTGGGTGCCTCTCCTTATATCATATTACCTCCTTATGATTCAATCTACACTTACCTCATTCTCTTATACGCATTCCTCCCCTTCTCTTCTTCTCCATTCATTCCTCCTTTTCCTTCACTTAGTGAACCTCCATGTCCGTATCCTATACATCCCCTTCTTATACTGATTTATATATACCTCTTACACATTTTCATGCATTCTATTCCTCCTTTCCTCCCTTACTACCTATAAAATATATATTAAAGTCAACTTATTCTTACTATCCACTTCTCTAATTATTCATCTCATAGTATATAAGATATATTAATTATAATAAACATATATACCAATAGTATAACCTAAATCGTATCCTTGGTGTAGCTTCCCTCCTGCTTATTCCCATTTCTCCTAGCACCTTCTCTACGTGCTCGTCCATGGTTGGCGATCTCTCCCTCCCAGGTGTACCTTCCTTCGCCTCCCTTTTCTCTCTTCTTCATTCCTTCCTTCCTTCCCCTGTCTCCATTCCCTCTTCCTCGCCGCTGAAAAATGAGGCGGGGATCGTGAGTCTCCTCGAGCGGGGGCGTGGCCGTGGACGTGTGTGCGGTGTGCCGAATAATGCGAGATGGTGTTGGGTGTCTGGGATGCGGTGCAGTACCATCTGAGTGCCATTTACATTTCGCTTGTCTCACGTGTCGCCGCGATAATACGACTTTCATTAGTCGGGGGCCGCGCGTTCCCTCTTCCTCTCTTTCTGTCTTTCTACTTTTCTTTGTTGAAAATCATCGGTGTGAGTAAGTCGTTGAATCGAATATATCAAGATATGGATGTTTTTTCGTAAAAAATGTTAGTGTAATTTCCCGTATTTCTATCTTTTTTTCTTTTTTGTTTTTTTTTCTTTTTGTTCTTTTTCTATTCTTCTTCGTCTATCTTCTTCTTCGTTCTTTCTACTACTACTACTTCTTCTTCTTCTTCTCTTTCTTTCTTCTTCTCTTCTTCTTCTTCTTCTTCTTCTTCTTCTTCTTCTTCTTCCTTCTTCTCTTCTTCTTCTTCCTCCTCCTTTCTCCTCCTTCTTCTCCTCCTCCTCCCCTCCTCCTCCTTCCTCTCTCCTCCTCCTCCTCCTCCTTCCTCCTCCTCTCCTCCTCCTCCTCCTCCTCCTCCTCCTCCTCCTCCTCCTAATTCTTCTTCTCTTCCTCCTCTTCCTCTTCGCTTCTTTTTTTTTTTTGATTCTGTCTACGTCTCTCCTGTGCATGCTCTTACTTTCTGCATTTTCGTTTATCTGTTTTTTGCTATTTTTGTCCTTTCTATTTTTTCCTTCTTTTCTGTTGTTTTCTCGTCTGTTCCTCTCTTCTCTCTTCGCTCTTTATGTATTCACATATCTGTCTGCCCTTTAATTTGTCTTTTAAAAGAGAGATTGAATTGCTCGTTTCTCAGATGGTCAGCCTAAAATCGTAATTGTCCCGATCTCTCTCTTTCTCTTCTCTCTCTCTCTCTCTCTCTCTCTCTCTCTCTCTCTCTCTCTCTCTCTCTCTCTCTCTCTCTCTCTCTCTCTCTCTCTCTCTCTCTCTTCTCTCCTCTTTTCTCTCTCTCTCTCTCTCTCTCTCTCTCTCTCTCTCTCTCTCTCTCTCTCTCTCTCTCTCTCTCTCTCTCTCTCTCTCTCTCTCTCTCTCTCTCAGTCTATTTATCTATCTCCTCACATCACTCTTCTACCTTTCTAATTTCTCTTTTTTTTTCTTTTTTTGCTTAAATTCTCTCTCTCTCTCTCTTCTCTCTCTCTCTCTCTCTCTCTCTCTCTCTCTCCTCTCTCTCTCTCTCTCTCTCTCTCTCTCTCTCTCTCTCTCTCTCTCTCTCTCTCTCTCTGTCTATTTATCTATCTCTCACAATCACTCTTCATACCTTTCTATTTTTTCTTTTTTTTCTTTTTTGCTTAAATTCTCTCTCTCTCTCTCTCTCTCTCTCTCTCTCTCTCTCTCTCTCTCTCTCTCTCTCTCTCTCTCTCTCTCTCTCTCTCTCTCTCTCTCTCTCTCTCTCTCTCTCTCTTCTCTCTCTCTCCTCTCTCTCTCTCACTCCTCTCTCTCTCTCTCTCTCTCTCTCTCTCTCTCTCTCTCTCTCTGTCTCTCTGTCTCTCTCTCTCTCTCTCTCTCTCTCTCTCTCTCTCTCTCTCTCTCTCTCTCTCTCTCTCTCTCTCTCTCTTCTCTCTCTCTCTCTCTCTCTCTCTCTCTTTCTTTCTTTCTCCTCATCTCCTTTACCACCTCTACCTCTCCTTCTGACACTCCTGCACAGCACTATATTACCGCAAATATTTTAACTCATCGGTGCGCCTGCCTCCTGCCTACCGACCCCCCCCCCCTTGTATCGATTTAGGATACAGTCGTCGGGGCAAAATACAGCGGAATTCAGCGTGACAGTCACCGGCCTGATGATCGTCATTTGTCATGAGGAGGGGCGGGGGGGGGGGAGAGGAAAAATATACGACTATTGAAATGGAACAACACGTGACAAGGACGTGAGAGAGCGAGAGGAAGATCAACATTGCAATGAAAGGCAAACAAACTGTAATCTTTTTTTCTTTCTTTTTTTTTTTTTTAGAAGAGTTGATGATTTTTTTTTTTTTTTTTTAAGAAGAGTTTGATGAGATTTTTTTTCTAGAAGAGTTTGATGTTTTTTTTTTCTTTCTTTCTTTCTTTTTTTTTTTTTAGAAGAGTTTGATGAGAGGCGCGAGAACGTTGCGTGCGAGAGAGAACGTTATGTGCGAGAACGTTGCTGTGCCGAGAACGTTATGTGCGAGAACGTACGAGGGAATGGGCGGCGATGCGTTCGTTATATCTCTCCGTTCAGACGCTCCATCAAACCGGATGACCG
>NW_020869171.1:86718-89218 GCF_003789085.1 Penaeus vannamei
TATTTTATTTATTTATTTGTTTATTTATTTCATTTATTATTTTGTGGCGGAGAAGTTTGGTTGGATTCGCTTTTATGTATTCATTTATTTTATTTTTTCTTCTTTTTTGTGGCGGGGAATTTTGTTGAATTCACTTTTTGATTGTTTTTATTTTTATTTTTGTGGCAGGGAAATTTGTTTTTTTTTGTTGTTATTTACTGTCACAAGTTTATTTACGGATTTGCTCCCCACCCCCGTTTTTGCGAAAGGAAAATTAATTTCTTCTTATATATTTTTTTTCTTTGGCCTCTTGATTCATTTATTTATTTTTGTTTTCCAATGCGGCTGGAAAGTTGATTTACGAGATAGTTTTAGTTTCTGTCCAGAGGAGGTTCGTCGGGGAGAATAGGACATGGGACAGAAAGAAAGAAGGAGATGAAGGAAGAAGAGCAGGGTGGAGGGGGTGAAGAGGGGTTAAGGGGTCGGTAGGGATGTGAAGGGGCGGGGTTGGGGGAGAGGTGAAGGGCGTGGTCGGGGGAGAGGGTGAGGTCGGTGAAGGGGAAGGGGTTGGTGGAGGGAGGTGAAGAGGAGGGTTAGTGGAGGGGTGAAGGGGTGGGGTCCGTAGGGGGGCTGGGTGAAGGGCGGGCGGTCGGGAGGGGAGGGGGCTCCTCGAGGACCCAGGGTAAGATTGCTGTTTATTTTAGCTTAATTAGAAGACATTTTTGGCGTCCGGCCAACTTTAATGAAAGGATGAGATGTTGCTCTAATTTCCAGCGAGTGTCCTTTCACAGCCGCCGTCGCCCCGCCTCGCGCGCCTCCGCCGAACGGGGTCGCCGGGTCTGCCGCCCGCGCTCGCGGGTCTGTCGCTGTGTCGGTCTCTCTCTCTCTCTCTTGTCTGTCTGTCTGTCTGTTTTCTCTCTCTATCTGTCTATCTATCTATCTATCTATCTTTCTCTCTTTCTTTCTTCCTACTCACTCACCCACCCACCCACCCACTCACTCACTTCACTCACTCACTCATCACTCACTCACTCACTCACTCACTCACTCACTCACTCACTCACTCACTCACTCACTCACTCACTCATCACTCACTCTCTCTCTCTCTCTCTCTCTCTCTCTCTCTCTCTCTCTCTCTCTCTCTCTCTCTCTCTCTCTCTCTCTCATTCTCTCTGTCAGTCTATCCATCTATCTTTATTTCCATACATTTTCCTTACCGTCATGTTATGTGGACATTACGGTCTATCCACACAGTCAAGTTTTTTCTTCTTCTTTTTGTCTCGTTTCATCGTCCTTACCTTATATATATCCCTTTTCTTGCGTCCACCCTTTTCCTCTTTCTTTCCTTGTCTTGCCAGACCCTTTTTTTTTTTTTTATTTTTTACTTTTTTTTTTTTTTTTTTTTGGGGGGGGGTTGCGTCTGTGCGATCATCTTCCTGCTCCATTATTAATTTATTTATTTTTGTTTTACTGCTGCGGCTGGGAAGTTGAATCCCTCCCTTCCCCTCCCCTCCCCGCCTCTCCCTCCTACCCTTTCTCCAGGACTTTATGTAATTAATTTCATTTCCCCCCTTCCTCCCTCCTCATTTTTTTCTTCACCCCCCCCACCCACCCCACCCCCTCACGCTTTCTCTTCTCCAGGCTGTTGGCGGTTTCCCTCTCTTTCTTTCTACTTTATCTACCTCTCCTTTTCTCCTCCTATCTCCCCCTCTTCCTCTCCCCTCTAGTCTGGTCCTCCTAATTCCCCACCTTCACCTTTCTCCTCTTTTCCTTCCCCTCCCACTTATCTCCCCTTCATTCCCCTACTTACCCTCTCCCTCCCTTCCTCCTGTCAGTCTACCCTCTTTCCCACACCTATCCCCCTCCTTCCCCATGCCCCTATCAATGTACCCCCGTCTTCCTGCCTGTTCCCTCTCTCCTTCCCCATCCCCCTATCAGTCTACCCTCCTCCCCCCCCCTCCACATATTTCCTCCCTCCTTCCCCATCCCCCTCATCCCCATATCAATCTACCACCTCCCGTCCCCCGTCCCCCTACCTATCCCCCTCCTCCCCTCCTCCCCCTCCCCTACCTATCCACCCTCCTTCCCTTCCTCCCCCGTCCCCCTACCTATCCCTCTCCTTCCCCCTGTCCCCTCCTACTCCCCCAGTCCCCTACCTATCCCCTCCTTTCCCCCAGTCCCCTACCCCCCCCTCTTCCCCTGTCCCCTCCAGTCTACCTACCTATCCCCCTGCCCTCCCTCCTACCTATCCCCTGCCCTCCCCATCCCCCCAGTAGCATCCATCCCCGTTAACATAAGCTTCCCGACCGGCCGACTTCCTCGCCTTTCGAAAGAGGATTTTCATTTTCCAGCCTTTTCTCTCTCTCTCTGGAGGAATTTTCATTTTTTTTTCGTCGGGGGCTCGTTTTTTCGGGGGGTCGTTTTTTTAGCGGGAGGGGGGGGGGGGCGTTGAGTTTTTTTCATTTGAGGATTTTTTCGTTTTTTTTTTATTTCCTTTTCTTTCTTCTTTTTTTTCTTTGGG
>NW_020869171.1:94218-106718 GCF_003789085.1 Penaeus vannamei
AACTTTCGACTTGTCTCACAAGCAGCTATAAATATATTTTTTAAAAATTTCTTTAAACTTCTCTCAACAAATGTAATAATAAGTAACAGAGTATTTGGAATATTTGAGAATCAGTTTGGTGCTAGTCTGGTACTAGTCTCCTGATGTAGCTATCTGCAAGTCACTTCAGAAAGTTGAATGAAATTTGAAATAGCAATAAGTGATATTGCCTAGACAGTGCCAAGAGGACTGAGTGCCTCAAACACATCACCAAATAGTCCTGCAGCAAAGGTGCGTCTTAACACATCAACAACGAAGGTGGGCCAGGGGGGAGGTGTTTCTGTCCTCACTGATCAGGAGCTGGTGCTTCACTGTTCCCCAGCCTACATCTTGGAAGACCAACAACTCCAAGCAATTGATGCTTGGCCTCAGAGCACTTAGGGTGTGTTGTGGAGAGGACAGTATATAAACTGGCAATGACTTAACAATTTTTAAATAAATAAATAAATAAATAAATAAAAAAGGAAAATCAACAAATGGTGCCAGAATAAAGTAGAGGGCACTAACCCTACTGTGCTGTCACTACTGGGTCAGCTAACACTCCCCGTGGCCCATCTTGCTACAATATCAGGGATAACAAGATGTTTAAAACAAGTCCAAGATTGATTCTGTAACAGCTCTTATATATCAAAATAAACTGAAACTTTTTGAACAACTGACAGACATGGCATATCTTTTCTTGTGTTAGACATGGTTATATGAATATATAATGCTTTACATACTACGGGACCATTTAAGTGGGTAACATGAGTTATGTATGACTGTAATTGACACACTTGGACCTTAAACAATATCAACATGGTTACAAACACAGATCTCTACAAAAGCTGCCGTAAACACTGTACACAGAGTAGTTACTGGCACCGCCCTGGCCTGGTATGGGGGGCGGCAGAGTCAGGACAAGCAGAGCAAACTTCCAGCGGTTAATATCATCACTGACAAAAGTCTCCCTGGCCAAAGTGACCCACTTTTAAGTACACATTTTGATTTCTAACACTTGGAAGAGGGGGACTTGCTCGTCCTGTCTCTGGGTTCTGGTCATGACACTTTTTCCTGATGCTTTGGACTAGGCACAATAATGATCAACTACTGCTTTGTGAACAGAAGAGGTTCATATAGCAAAAATAGCAACACACATCTGGTGGGCACTAAAGAGACTGGGCGATGGGTACAGCTCGAGGCGGTAGCGCACACCCACGCCCAGCCCAGGGCCCAATCTACAAGCAGCGCTACTACAAAAGTAACATGATACAAACAGATAGAAAAAACAGCAAAAATAGTGGAATGTTTCATCTCTGGTAAGTAGTCAACGCGTCAACAGCAGAGAACTGGGTTATGATACTCTTAACGTTAGTAGAAAAGCAGAGGGGCGCAGGGCGGGTCAAGACGGTGCAAGGCATAATACTGGTGGCCGCCCTACCCCCTCCGTCTGGGCCCGCGGGCTCACCAACCCACCGCCCGCCCACAAACTACACATTCTTTTGGACTGTAGAAAGGTGAAAAAATAGACTTTGGAACTCCTTTTTTTAAGTAGATACGAACGAAGTCATGCTTCAGAAAGGCCAATGGAAGTGGTGAAGAAATTATCAAACTTTGTTGTAGTGTCCCAATTTATCACTGGTGTATTGTGACGGAGAGGTGACAGATGAAATGTGGCTCTAGGCAGGGGTTGTGGCACCAAGGAAGGATAAACATTTGAAGAGTCAACAATTGGAATGTTGGCTGCAAAAATCAACAAATACCTTGTAGGTAATTTGCCAGGTAACTTTTGTGCGTCTGCCAGGAGGATTGTGGCATTTCATCTGGACCAACAGGGACAGTCCGAGAGTGAAAGACGAAGGGGAAGCCCCCTCAGTACTACACTAAGTCCGCCTTAACCTATGGGTTGTTGATCTACACAGCACAGCGAGCACTAACTAGAAGTGGCATGTAGCTGCCCAGCCACTCAGCCACATGTATCCTGGGACTTTCCATGCAACAAGCGCACACACAGAGGTCAGCCTCCACACTCAAAAGAGGACACCAACTCATTCACCAGGACTGCGGTGTGTGGAGGGCAGCCAGAGCCCCGCACCATTGATGCCTTATGCCACCAGGACTGGGCCCGGCAGACCCAGGCAGACTGGCTGGCCAGCCGGGCCCTGACTAGTCTACTGAGGGCCCCAAACAGCTGGTGGGATCCATACAGCTGGAGGGACCCAGACAGCTCCACTAGCATCTACACAGTAGTATCAACAGGAGATATGTATTGTCCAAGCCATTCAGTGCTCCCTTGCAACACAGTGATTGGCTACGAGAATTTGAAAGGTAACATTTAATGCTTATGTGCTACCTAATACAGTTAACTAACTGGCGACAAACTGGTTACCGCCACTCCGAACACTGAAGTTGATTCATCATTCACTGTATTGGGAAAGCAAGCATTACCACAAAGGCCGTGTATGTGCTGTTAACACCTCTATTATGCCATACAGAGTGATGAGAAACAATTAAGTACGAGCCGGCACTTGACTAACAGCCCACGTCCATATGCCAGGCGTAGGATAACAACCAGGTACAAAGCAGACTGTTTCCTGCTCGCGACAAAAACAAGACAACAAATTATTTCCGCTCTACTACACAGGAAACCTTTTAACTTTTTAATCTTATCTGAGTAAATGGCTAGTACATCACAAAAACTAACTCCAGTGAATGAATAAACAGTTTCAACAGTTAAACAAGCTTACAATTTACCCAGCTTGGCACAACTCGTATGGCCAAATTCTGAACACGAAAAAACGAACAACCATTTTCATATCATAACAAAATGTGATTCTGCAGTTACATTCAATCTACATATCAAAGACCTGTTATTGGTTGCAGAAATTCACCAATTCTAAAAATCACTTGTGCCCTGTATCTGTTACCACAGTAACAAAAAACAATCATAGACTTTGTGCGGGGAATCTGCAACCAGCGGTCGGTTTTGGAGCGGACCCATTCCCGCATGAAGCAGAGGTGTGTGTGGCACAATCACAACACAGTCACGACCTTAAGGACTACAACACCGCACAACACTGGTAAGGCATGATCTCAGGGAAAGGTCACAAGTTGGTTTAGTTAATATCAGCCATCCTAGGCAGGGTTACAACAGGTTGAGCTTTGTATTACACTACTTGAAGCAGATACAAAAAAGGCAAGATAGGGAATAGTGATTACAACAATGGTACTCAACTTCTACCTAACATAGTGAGCTAGTCTAGATATATATCAACAGGTAAGGGCAATAAGGGCATATTAATCCGGCTGTTACCACACGGGTGCAGAACCCACAAGTCCAGCCCCGAAGGTGGACTCTAGGATGTGGCTGGCGGGCTGTGTGGTTAGAGTGCTTCATTACTACAAGGACAGAATTTGATTTCTGTTCTACATGTGTTTCAAGAGTTCAAGACAGTTGTTAAATTCATATTTCTAACTGTCAAATGTAGAAAACATCACCAAAGTTATATTATCACCTGTAATTTAGTTTGGCCCCCATTTTTCTTTAGTGTTTGTTGCTTCACAAAAATGACTTTCCTTGCATGTACAAAGATAAACATATCAGGCATTTGCTTCCTCTGACTTTGATTGTCACACTTGGGCTAAATTTATAAAAGCAAATCTGGGCAGGTTTAACATCTCTAGAAACACCATTAACTAATTTTGATATATATTCCTCAGCAAACAGTGTGAAAAGGGTATAACAAGTGAGTAGCAAACTTCTGGATGGCTCAACATGTAACTTGTCAATAGCATTGACTTTTTTTTTTTCTTTTAAAATAAATAACGTCTCCATTCTGACCAACGGAATACTTGTAAAAAGGAACAAATTTTCCAGCCTTCCATAAAATGAAACTTAAAATCTTTTTCTTCTAAAAAAACAAAAGACCAGACTTCTTCCCGATAAATAAAACTGTTGGCTCCCGCCGAGCCATAGGACCGGCCGACTGGCCATCTTTCTGACTGACAGTGACAGACTAACTACATCCTGGCCTAACTTTGTTGTTAGCCCCTGAAATGGGGCACTGGCTGGCGGGTGGCCCCAGTAACAATATGCTAACCAGGGCCTTCTACTGCCCTGCCTCCATGCACATCTTGCCTGTAGCTCTCATGCACAATTCCTTACAACTAACAAATGCAATAGAACAATAATGGGTGAGTTGATCAGCTGCAGCTGCAATATATAAAGAGCTACAGCTGAGAGATGCTACCACTAGAGGGCAGAGGAGGACCACCGGCACCCTGCTGATGCGTGCAGTGGTGCTCCACTCCCAAACTTCAACACCTCAATAAATTACTGCACATAAATATGAAAAATAAAAGAAACTTAAACAAAACCAAAACAAAAATACCATGAGCAGGCTATCCAAGAAACAAAAACTTAATCCTTAATGGCACAACTTACGACTGTAGGTGCAACAAATAGAAAATTTTGAAATAAACTCTAAAACCAATTGAATAGTTATGTACATGACTATTGGCAGAGTTAGAAAAATTGAAAATAAAATAGAAAAACCTACTTCAACAAAAAATGCGAGTAAATGTAAAAGTGACTTGTATAAACAGGTATCTAAGCCCATTATATGGTAACTGCCTGATACCCAAGTACACTGGTAACTGGCCTCTTAGCCTATAAAGGAGGCCTCAGCCACTTTTTGACTAGGGGAGGGCAGACTTGGGCCTGGCATCTGCCCCTGGGAGTACAAACAACTGCAACCACCGTATTAAAAATAGACTATATGAAGGAACAGAGACAACACGGGAACCTTGCCTCTCACCCAGAGGAACAGCCTTCAACAGTGGCTGTTGAGGCTGACCTTGGCTTGGAGTGAGGGGTGAGGTCATCAGGAGAAGGTTAGTGTCCTGTCACTTGTGCCACACTTGTCACAGTGCCAAACAAGATTACAAGAAGTGTGCCTCTTTGGGCAGTATCAGCAGTCTTCATCTAACAATGCTGTACAGCTTCTCATGTTACAACCAAATTGGAAAGTGCACCACTGTGACTGTAGGCGAGATGAGGCAACCTCTGTCTCACATGTGGGGTGGCGGCACCTGCAGGTACCGGTAAACATACAGACGGTAATCTTTGGAGGCCAGGACCACTGATCCATCATCCATGAGTGCAACGTCAAAGCACTGGGCGTGCTTCACCTTGGACTCGTACGCTGACACTAGCTGGCCATCCTGGGTGAAGAGTGTAAGGTTGAAGTTGTTGTGGTTGTCAGCAATCAGAACTTCACCTTGGCTATTGATGCCTACACCAATAGGGTAATTGGTGATACCCTCGCCACCAATCTGACGGAGGTACTGTCCTTCATAGTTGAACACCTGAAAATAAAATATATCAATATATGGCATGGCATTTTTACCATTTTGTAATGTGATGATCATATACTCAAACTTAATGCTCTAAACACAATCACATGTTAAGTTTGTATATTTCATTTTTGTTTCAACTGCATCAAATACAAAATTATAAAAGCATATATACAATTTTTTTTTCTTTGAATCTTCATAATAGTAAAAGGCACACACAGAATTACCTTCACACAATGAGCTCTGTTGTCAGAGATGAAGATTTCTTGTTTGTCATTCACCACCACACCGTTGGGGAATTCCAGGTGGTTGGGGCAGTTGAACTGGTGTAGCACTGTACCAAACTGGTCGAAGATGATGACCCTCATTACTTTGCACTCCACAACAATGATGCGCCCTTTGTGGTCAACAGTTACACCACGTGGGTAGCATAAAGTGTTGGCTCCAAACTTCCTTACAAACTGTCCATACTGATTATAGATCTGTATCTGATGGGTTGGAGATCGTTCAGTCACAATGATGTCACCACTGGTGCGTACAACAGCCACCCTATTTGGGTAGAGCAACTGGCCATCGCGCTTCCCACACTCTCCAAACTGGAATTTGAAACGTCCTTCCTTGTCAAAGATCTGGATTCTGTGGTTGTTAGTATCTGCTACAATTATATCATTCTGGGCATTGACAGCAACACCACTTGGTTCGGTAAACTGGCCCTCAAGAACACCAAACTCTCCAAACTTGCAATGATAGATCATCTTCTGGCGCTTGATCTGTGATCGTGGTGGGAATATGGAACAGGACAGTAGCTTGTGGGACAGATCATGAAGAACTGGATCTGGTGCAGTAACTCCATTCACCTGTTCCTGGTTGAACACGCCTTCTCCACCACAGCTCCACTTCTCATAGGATGTGAGCCCATTTAGGTTGAGATCTCCAAGACTTGTAGAGAATGGGCCCATGGACTGTGTGGAGCTGAATCTCTTGGACAGCAAATTTGACAGTTGACTGTTGCTATATGGACGCTCCAACATTCCATTTAAATTGCCATTCATGGTGCTGTTTAATCCACTGGTAAGCCCATTAGCAAGTCCATTTGTTAAACCATTGGCAAGGCCATTAGTGAGACTATGAGATAATCCTGAAGTTAAACTATTTGCAAGACTTGTGGACAGTCCATTGGCCAACTGCCCATTAGAAATTTGCCCATTTGCTAAGTTCTGTGTGCTGACCAATTGCTGGGCATTGATACTTCCAGTCAAGCCATTGGCCAATGTAGTATTGAGTCCTGATAAGCCATTCAGGCAACTGTTAATTGTGTTCATACTACTGACAGAGACGGAGTTGGAGGAGTTGGGTCGTGCAATGGGTGGTAACTTGGTTGGCCCAACTTGGATATCAGAGGCTGACCGAATATAGCCAAATGTGTTCCTCACTCCTACTTGAATGGCAGGGAAATTACTCACAAATTCAAGGTCACTGACATTTTGCATACCTAGGTCAAAGTTCTTTCCCATCTGTTCTGCAAGCTTTCCTTCAATGAGCTTTCGGAACATGAGCAACTCAGTGGTATTTGCATACTTCCTCAATTTTTCAATGAAATCGCAAGTCGATAACAGCTTCTCCACGCTCTCCTGTGCCTTCTGAGCAAACACTGAGAGGGAGACTTGTTTGGCATGGTAGAGCGAGTCCAGCTCTCGCAATAATTCTGTCTTGCGTTCTTCTACCATAGTTGTGTAGAAGTTGAATGTATCATGAATCTCTGACTGTGCCTTCTCATACTGTTGCTGGAGACGTGTTGAAGAACCCTCAACAGATTTAACACAAGTACGGAGATCTGCTGCCCGGGACCGCCCGTCTTCCATGGCATGACAAATCTGATCCAAATGGCGGGGCGCTGCATCGTTCAGACCCTCCAACTCATGAATACCTTTTGGGTGGTCCATCATGATGCAATCATTGCAAACTGGTGAACTACAAGTAATACAGAAATACTTGAGAGGCTCTCCTTTGTGACGTATGCAGGTGACTGGACGCTCATCCCGCTGGGCTAGTTCTGCCAGTGTTACCACACGGTGTCCTTCAAAACAATGCATATACTGGTGGGCCATGACACAGTGTGGGCAGAGGAGCTTTGCGCAGTCCAAACAACGTGCAACAGCTGCTACGTCACGACTCTTGCAGGCTGTGCAAGAAGCAGGCTCATCCACTGGCGTTTCCAAAAGGCGATGGAGAGCGTAGTCTGGTAGTAGAAGTGGTGGGGGAACTGTCGTTACAGCTTGGCACTGAGGGCACACCAAGCGGTCTCCTCCATCACAAACTTTCTCTAAGCACCCAAGGCAGAAGATGTGCAGGCAGGAGAGAACTCGTGGCATAACATAAGTGTCATTGCAGAGCCCACACACAGTTGCCACTGGAGAGCTGCGGCCAACTATGGATCCTGTAATCAGAAAAGCAGTCTTATTATTTACTGTGAAACCTGATATAAGACAACTGAATGACCTCATGAAAATTTTCCTTTCAACTGATTCAATATCGAAATTTACCACAAGACAATATGCCAAGTTATGCAAAGAAAAGGATCACTTTGGGTTACTGAAAACAAAGCAACTTTCATACCTGTGGTGGATGCAGGGGGGGAGTTCTCAAGGGAGCGTGGTGGATCCGAGTCTATCAGGGACCCCAGGGGCGTCCCTGAGAGGGATTCCAGCGATGGCGTGGGGGATCCTACAGACATCCTCGCCCCTCACCCAAACACAACCTGTAAGAAGTTGCTCATTAAAAAAAGTCTTTACAAAAGAAAAAAGAAAGAAGAATTTATTTATTGTTGAAGAAAAAAGAAAAATATAAAATGTGTTCTTTCCTATGTTTTCCACAGTATTGACTGACAGGCTAACTAAGATTTCTTACATATCTTCTACTTTACAGAACCAACATAAATCATTAGCCCAAACCAATTAAAGACGCGTAATTAAATGTGGTAGCACAGTGCGAGAAGAGCCCGAACGCTTGCGCGGTGGTGGAAGGCGAGGGGAGACAGCGCCGCGGGGCAAGGGAAGGGAAGGTAGGAGGGGAGGAAGGGGGAGGGGGAGGGGAGGGAGGGAGGAAGGAAGAGAGGGGGACGGAAAGGGAGAGAATGAGGGATTGAGGGGGAGGGGGAAAGGAAGGGAGGGAGGGGAGGGAGATCGTAGCCTCCGTCGTCATACAATATTTACAACATGACCTTTCTCCCCTGCCACTCTCCTCTTCCCTCTCTCTCCCTTTTCCTATGCATTAGGTGTGGACAGGTGTAGTACAGCGAAACCGAAGCGATATTTTAGAACGTTCTCCCTGACATTACTCCCTTTTCTCCAAACCGGGAACCTTTCTTTTGTCCCTGTGTCCGTGTTGCGGATGTGATCATTTAATAAAAGTCACTCCCTCTTTATTCATTCCGACCTTTTCCTTTTCCATTACCCCCACCCCACCCCAATACCCCTGCAGTAAACTGTGGGGGTTGAGTTTCTGCCCTCCCCTCACCCTCAATACATAACCCCCCCCCCGTCTCCTGGTGGCCAGGTTGTCGAGGGCAGGCTCGGTCATCGACCCTTTGAGCTGTGCCGACCAAGCTAAACATACAAACCTAAAAACTGAACCCTGGTATACATGTTACATATACATCCTCGGGTACCCAAGGCACCACTTACATCATCATAAAATACTTCTATAAAATAAAACTTCACCGAAAGAATCATCTTATTTTTATTACCCTAACCCCCCCACCATTCATTGCAACTAGCACACACCTCAAGTGCTTCTCCTTTACAGACCTCTTTCTCGAGAGCTCTACCTGCGCCACACGAAAACACAACATGCCTTGCTACTTAAGCATTCGTTCTGCTGCACGTCGCCTGTCAGCTGTCGCGTCCTGGGTCTCCCCGCTGACACAGCGCTCGCGGATCTATCCTCCCGGCGCCCTCGGCAGATTCTCAAGGTCGCACGTAAAATCAGCACAGCCTTCCGTTCCCCGAGGTGACTACCACGCCTCCTTCCGCTTGCCTTTGCATCTCGGCCGAACCTTGATACCTTGAGAGGCTCTGCCGATGTTTACGGATCACGAGACGTCTTGACTATCGGGATACTCAGTAAAAAAAAAAAAAATATCTTCTCTCCCTTGTCATTTAGCTGGGCTGTTAAAACCCCGTTTAATCATTAGGATGGCTGTAGTATCATAGGCGGGGGGAATGACGCACGTTCCTTGTCCTGATAAAACCGGTTTGCTGGTTTGGCCGGTTTACATAAAAAAGAAGAAGAAGAAGAAAAAAAAAAAAAATCTGACGTACCGACATTGTTTTCCGAATTACGCCGCCGCTTCACCTCGAAGGTCGATTATCAAGGCGTTCTTTTTTCTATTCTGGGAATCGATCGCCTTCGGACAGGGAAGTTAACACAAATATTTACATTCGAAGCAACGTCTGGCTATAAACAATGACGTCCTCCTCTCCAAGAAATCTGCATATTGCACAGGCCAAATCCAGTGTCTTTTCCCGACGAAACTTCCAGCGAGGCAGCTGGTTCGCCGATTCACGTGTTGCGTGTAAACAAATGGCTGCCCGCACCGCACCAGTACAGATAAACCACCCTTTTATCTCTTTTTTGCTTTCCTTTTTTCAAACGTTACCCCCGAAACGAAGTTCAACGACACTGCTAAATTGTTTAAACGTATTTCTGGCCTGTGTTGTGTTGCTCCCGTTTTTCACGATCCCTAAAATATACAAAGGGTCGGGTGGAAAGAAAAGGAAAGTACAAGCTTCGGAGAAGGGTGGGGAGGAATTGGAGGGGGGAGGGGGTGGTAGCCAGGGAACGAGAAGAGCAAGGGCGGTACGAGAGAGAGAGAGAGAGAGAGAGAGAGAGAGAGAGAGAGAGAGAGAGAGAGAGAGAGAGAGAGAGAGAGAGAGAGAGAGAGAGAGAGAGAAATGGGGAGTGGTGGAGGGAGAGTGAATGTGAGAGATGGGAGTGGGGGGGGAAGGAGAGAGAGGGGGGAGAGGGAGAAAGAGAGGGATGTGACGTCACGAGTTGGAAAGCGGGATCGGGAGTGGAAGGGGCGGGGTGCGTCATCGTGTTTCTGGAACTGCTCTATCGCGACGGGCAAGGCTCGGGTACGGCCAAACACACGCGAAATTCCCACTCTCCGCCCCGCGCCCTCCACAGCCCCCCCCCCCTTCTTCAGGAAGCGACGCGATCCATCATACAAATGAGCCACGATAGAGCTCCTAAATAGCTCGCTGTGGACCCTCGGCAGACAAGGACAAAATGGCTCCGCGGGATGAGGCTTAAACATTGCCACCAACACACGCCGCCTTTGTTTCATTAGTAAAACACACACGCACACGCACTCAATTCAAGCGTCGTCGATCAACAGGTTGAAGAGGAACTTTCGCTGCGAAGACAATTGCCTACTTCGAGATGGCCGTCAACTTGAGGCCGCGCGCGTGACGCCGCGACAGACGCAGCCCATACCCTGTCGACCGCTTTTTTGACATTACAGATAGACATTCTCGAAAGCTTTGCTTGAGAAAAAAATAAATAAATAAATAAAATAAAAAATAAATGAACCATATCAAACTTATTTCCTCGCCTCTTCTCCCCACCTCCTTCCCGTCTCCCCCTAGTCTGTTCCCACTGTCTCTCCTTTCCCCATCCCTCTCTTTCCTATCCCCGCTTTTCTACCCCCCCCCTCACTCTCCCTGTGCTCTCCTCTCCTATTCCCTCTTTCTCATCGTTCCGTACCCAAGTCGAGCGGCGCCTGCCGGTGCGGGGGATGGGGGAGGGAGGGGAGGGTAGGGGCGTACCTTGGCGTCACGAGACGGTCTTGGAGGAGGAGCGGAAGAGAGGGCCAGAAAGGGAGCGAGCGAGGCGGCGGAGAGCGCGCAGAGCTCTCGCCGCCAAGGTGAGAGGAGACAAACACAGGGAAGGAGGAACGTGAAGAGGGAGGAGGGAGGAGAAAGTGAGAGCGAGAGCAGGGGGGGAACACATTGAGAACGAGAGCAGGGGGGGGAAGGAAAAACATATTGAGAGCGACAGGGTGGGGGAAGTGGCGGAGCGAGAGAGCATGACAAAGAGAGCAAGAACCTACCTACACCATTAAAAAGAGAAGAGGAAAGAAGAAAAATAAGACGAAAGAACGAAGAAGGGAGGGAGAAGAGAGAGAGAAAAAAAAGCGCACACCCTCAGAGGTATAACAAGCTCTTGGTAAGACCATTAGTGGACAAGGAAACTCCACGGCCAGTTTGTCTTGACCGGAAAGCACCACCTGTTAAAGAGGAACCTCCAGGAGCCGAGCGTTCGCCTCTCATTTAGTCCTTATAAAGCCTTCAAATGTGGCGAGGAGACGGGAGACGCCGGTCGATAGCCGGAAAGAACATCAAGGAAACCAAAGAAAAAATAAAGATAAAGAAAGGGAAAACGGATAGAGGAAAGAACCGGAGGGAACAGTGCGATAAAAAGCGAGATTAGCGACATCAGCTACACTGGAGAATGACCCGAGCGCTGCGTCTGGCGAGTGTTTGTTGTGGCGGGATGCTGTCTGGTGTCTGCGGGGGCTGGGGGGAGGGGAGGGAAGGGGGTATGGTTCAACTTGGTGTAGTACGTCGTTCAAAATACTGGCGGTGAACGGGACCGCCTTCGGGGCTGAACATTTGGAGTCTAGAACGTGTGCAGTGCAATATTGCACGCTTCTCGGATCTTCCCTGCGTCAGGGAGGGAGAGAAAAGTGGGCGAGGAGACCCTAGGTGACGAGCAGGGCAGACGGAGACTGGGGGGGATGAGCGAGAGAGAGAGAGAGAGAAGAGAGGAGAGGGGAGAGGGAGAGGGAGAGGAGAGAGAGGAGAGAGAGAGGAGAGAGAGAGAGAGAGAGAGAGAGAGAGAGAGAGAGAGAGAGAGGAGAGAGAGAGAGAGAAGAGAGAGAGAGATGTCTACAGGTTTACACCCAACTACACCCACATCAGAAGAGGGTCCTCCCCCCCATACCCGTGTGACGCCCTCCGGCCACCTCCCTCCGTCGGGCGCGTCACTCGTCGGGGCGCAAGGGGCCTCCTCCTTCGCCGCCGCGCCGCCACACTCAAAACATCCGGTAGAGGACGGGAAGACGC
>NW_020869171.1:111718-134218 GCF_003789085.1 Penaeus vannamei
GGGAAAGGGGAGGGGGAAGGAGGAATGAGAGGGAGAGTGAAGGAGGAGAGGAGGATGGAAAGAGGAAGGGAAAGGGAAGGAGGGAGAGGGAGGAAGGAGGGGAGAGGAGGAAGGAGGGAGAGGGAGGAAGAGGGAGAGGAGGAAGAAGGGGAGCGAGAGGGCGGTAAGCGCCTCATGGCAGGTGGGGATATGGGTGGGTGGGGGCGGGAAACCGAACGGGTGGGCGTTATACGCTATATATAGAATAACCGGCGGTATGGGAGAAGGGAGGTGCCTCGGATCACGCGGTGGGTGTTAAGGTGGCTGGGAGGCAGGTAACCACGACACAAAAATCGCGTGCGCACATCTGTAAACACAAAGACTGACACAGGTACACAGATACACACAGACACGCACACACGAATGAAGGATTCCTTAATTAAATAACCCACACTCCATAATTCATCTTTTTCTCTTTTCTTTATAGCATCGGTCGGTTAATAACAGCTTCCTGCAGCACAAAAACACACGTACACATGACAGGACAAAAAGATGGGAGGCAGCGAGCAAGAAAAAAAAATATTAAAAAAAAAAAGTAATACAGCGAGGCTTCTCCCCCACTCACTGCACTCCCCTCTCCGCTTCCCCTCACTCCCCAGAAGACCCAGCGCTCTCTCCCTTTAACACCCCCCCTTTCCCCCCTATCTCCTTCACCCCGGCCACGCTAGGGCCTCTCTCCACCCAGGTTTCCTCCTCCTTCGTCAGCCGCAGTGTTGTTGCCATGCCAGTTTCTCCCACGTCCCCCCCCCTCTCCTCCTCTCCCCCCCTGCCCCCTTCCACCGTTCCCTTTCCCCTCGATCTCTTTCCTTAGTCACGCGAGTTCTTATTCCTCTTCTTTATCGCAGATCGTCTCGGTCTCGCCTCTTCGCAACTTTTAGGTAGTAGCGAGGGTCAGAACGCACTTCAGAATGACAATGCAAGATGGCCAGTTTGCATCTTTATACGTTCGTAGAGACAATCACACACACACACATTGCCGAATGTGTGTTAACGTAAACAGCATACACACACACACCGAAGAACGCTGAAAGTACACGCAGAGTTAACTAACACGCATCCCATCTGGCATCCATCACAGCATCCCCTGATAACCTGGCTCCTGACGCAGACGTCGGCGCTACGGAGGGGGAGTAAGAGGAGGAGAGGAGGAGGAGGAGGAGAGGAGGAGGAGTAAGGAAGGAGGGAGGAGAAGGAGTAGAGAAGGAGGAGGAGGAGAGAAGTGAGGAGGAGGAGGAGGAGGGGAGTCTCCTCACCCAAACTCATCGGGCGCGAGGCGGTCGGGCTGGCGGCAGCGGCGGCGGCAAAGGGCGAGCCGGGCTTTTCTGCAGTGAGGTGGAGGTACTGCGGCAGACCCCGGGACGCGCCACGCCGACCGACCCTTACGCACAACAACGCGACAAACGGCCGACTTCGCGACAAAAAACAAAGGGAAATCGCATGTTCACGTGGCTATGGACTACCTTTTTTTTCAAATCATCATTAGATTACCTATATCTACATGCACATACATCAAGGAATGTGTATGGAGCAAGGGGGCGCCTACCTCAATAAACGGGAAAAAAAGAAAGTGAATGAATTAACAAAAAAAACATCCACAACGAGAGAACAAGAAATAAAAGAAAGGTACTGCGCTCTCGAAAATTAAAAAAAAATACGAGATCCATGAAAAAGAAAAAAAAAGAAAAACGAAACAAAAAAAAAATGAACGAAAAGACGCCGCACCCCCCCCCCCCCGCCACCACACACACTCCTACACAAACCCGAAAACGAACATCCCACAACACCGCGCAGATAAGACTGCGGGCGAAGAGAGGGGGTGTTGCAGCGGAGAGAGAAAGGGAGGAGAGAGAGGAGGGGAGGGAGGGGAGAGCTGGGAGAGAAGCAAAATAAGAGTGGAGGAGGAGAGGAGAGAGAGGAGAGAGAGAGAAGAGAGAGAAGAGAGAGAGAAGAGAGAGAGAGAGAGAGAGAGAGAGAGAGAGAGAGAGAGAGAGAGAGAGAAGAGAGAGAGAGAGAGAGAGAGAGAGAGAGAGAGAGAGAGAGAGCGCCAGCCGCATACACCCTCTCTCAAACCAAAGGAAAATTTCCCGCCAGAGGTCCAGCGATCCCCCGCCCCTGCCCCGCCTCCGCCCCCCCCCTCCGGCCTCCCTCGCATACCTGGTAGTACCACTGCGGCGGGTCTGAGTCACCGCCGATCGCGTCCTCGTAACTCGCCCGGCGCCTGTGTGTGTGTGTGTGTGTGTGTGTGTGCATGTGTGTGTGTGTGTGTGTGTGTGTGTGTGTGTGTGTGTGTGTTGTGTGTGTGTGTGTGTGTGTGTGTGTGTGTGTGTGTGTGTGTGTGTGTGTGTGGTGTGTGTGTGTGTTGTGTGTGTGTGTGTGTGCATGTGTTGTGTGGTGTGGTGTGTGTGTATTGTGTGTGTGTGCATGTGTGTGTGTGTGATGTGTGTATGTGCGTGTGCATGTGTGTATGTGCGTGTGTGTGTGTGCGCGTGTGTGCGTGTGCGTGTGTTCGAGTGTGCGCGCGTGTGTCTGAGTCGCATACGCTCACGGACGCGGCACGTACATACGCATAATGAGACGCACCGACGGGGAAAAAAGGGAGGGGGAGGAGGGATGGCAAGAGGCAGGAGGGGGGAAACGGAGTGAGAGGGAGGAGGAAGTGATGGAAGTGAAGGAGAGGACGAGTATGGAGTGAGAGGGGAGAGTAAGAATAAGGACGGAGAGGGGAGGAGGAGGAGGAGTAGGGAGAAGATAGTGAAAGGCAGGAGGAAGTGCAGGAAGTGGAGGAAAAGGAAGGAGAGGAGGAGGAAGAGAAAGGAGAGAAAATGTAGCGAGAAGGAGATGGAAGTAGGAGGAGGAAAGGTGAGACGAAATACAAAGAGGGGGGAGGGAGAGAGGAGAGGAAATGTGGAAGGCGAAGGGAGATATTAACGGGATAGAAGAGAGGAATGGAAAAAAAATTAAACTCCCTAAAATAATAATAATTAGGTGTGTGGGAGACCAATATAAATGTTTCATAAAAAAATAAAACAAGAAAGAACAAGACATTGAGAAAACGAAACCAAAGAAAAAGAAAGAAAAAAACTTTTCCAAGTATATGTGGCTGAAAAATGTAACAAGTTAAGAACACAGACAACTGAAGCGAACGTAAGAAAAAGTAAAAATAAGAGACCGAGAGAGAGAAGAGAGAGGTGAGAGAGAGAAAACGAAGAAACGGAAAGAAAGAGCAGAGAAAATTGGAGAAAATGAGGAGGGAAAACAAACGTAAGAGATACAGCAGGCAGACCTACAGCTGGAGAACTAGGCAAGTTGCATAACAAGGGTCGTTTTGGAAGCTGCTTAATTTGCACTTCCTGCATTCGCCCAATATTTCCAGCAGCATAACGCGCTCTCATTTACAGCAGAGAGGAGAGAGGTGAAGATGGAGAGAGACGGGGGGGGGGGAGCAGAGAGCAGAGAGAGCGAGTGTGTTGTGAGGGAGGGGGGGGGGGGGAGATGAGAGGAGAATTGCAGTAGTAGAAAGAAGACAAAAAGAAGAGAAAGTGAAGAGACGAGGAAGAGAAGAGAGGGTTATCCAAGTACTCGTGTCTGTCAAAATGAAATACTTTCATACAACTATCCCTGCCCTAATTTACCCCCCGGCGAGCCGACGAACGCCTCGTGGAAGCGGCAAACACCTAGCCCAAGACCCCCCCCCCCCTGCACCAACAGCAACAGCAACAGCGCCCGTGCCCTCATACCCTTTCGACGTTCGCTCATTCACTTCCCCGCCAGCCGTAATACACACACGATCGAGAGAAATCATTGCGTCACCACTTACCAAACCCCTTATACCAAACCCCAAGCCACTCGCTCCCCGTTGCCAATTGTCACTTTGCTTACGTTGAGATCAAAGCCAATTTAAATCCGTCGCCCGCCTCCATAAAAATCAAATCGGGCGGCTTGAAGAAGGAAAAAAGCAGGGTGTTTAGCTGTGTTACGTAACCCCTCCCCCTCCTAGCACCCTCTAACCCCTCCCCCCAAGCCAACCCCGAGGCGCACACACGCTCTCACGCACGTTAGTGAAAGTGCCACACCCTCCCGTGGTCTCCCCCCCTCCTCCTCCATCCCCCATTCCTCCTTCCCCACGCTGGTTTTCACGTCCTACATGACGATGCCGATAGACTTTTTTGTACATCTATCAACGGGAATAATTCGACACCCTCTTCAAGGCAACCTCTTGCTCGTCTTTCGCTGAGGCGACGGGTCCGCGCCACCGCGTTTACCTTCACAAAATACTGGCAATACGAGTTTCCCTCAAAATCAAGCCGAAGTCTATGTATAGGTCCCATTCTGCGCTTCATATCGTGTCGCACTGTGGCACTAACTTCCCCTCCACGCTCGCATTCCAGCCGTGTGACAGACGAACGAATACCACAATGAAAAAAACAAACGCGTTGACAGGTGAAATGCTTCCTTTTAGATCCCACAACAAAGACCCAAAGACCAGAGAGGCAAAGACGCCAACACCCAACAAACAAATAGGCACAAAATATCACACCAACCCCAAATCCAATTCTCTAATAAATAAATAAAAATAAATAAAAAACAAAACAAAATAACTCCAGCTTCTATGGCACTGCGTCCAACCCAGGCAGCCCCGGACCTTCCCCACGCAGAGCGACAGTAACTGGGGTCACGGAGGCAGGGGGACAAAATGAACGGCAGAGGATAATTGTGGAGGACGAAGGGTAAAAGAAGAGGAGGAAGAGGAAGGGGAATGAGGAAAAGAGCAGAGAGGGAGTAATTCTGAAAGAGTAAAATCAGAACTACGCGCCCATATAAAGCCGTCTACCCAAACCAAAACATAGTTCAGCCAGAGGACGAGGTGAGAAGAGATCCTAAACAAGTGGTCCGCCGTCCTAGGAATAGTGATGACGTAAGGACTCCGCCGCCGCTGGTCGTGGGACGTCCCCGCAGGCGAGAGCTAACCATGTTCCGCTCTCCTGCCCCTCGGAGCGCGGGCGACGGCAACGGACACATTCACATCGCGGGGAAAAAGGAAGAATGGAAGGGCCGGGGAGGGAGAGGGAGAGGGGAAGAGTAAACACCATTGCAATTTAATGTAAAAACAACCCGCCTTCCTCCAATGTTGCGAATTTCTTTTGCACTGTTCGCCCCCCGATGAAATAAAAGAAAAGACAGCGAATTAAACTAAAAGCAAGCGCACACGAGAGCCCAGTCACGCCAGCGCCAGGCAGCATATGGGCCAGGTGGTCGCTCGCGTGACGGCTCTGCCTGTACTAACCGACAACTGCACCGCACGGAACGTTGCGTTGCGTCACGACCGGGGCGGGGGTGAGGGACGCGCGAGGGGAGGGGAGGGGAGGGGAGTGCCAATAAAAAAGACCAGTAATGCTTGAAATACAACTACACGCACTGTTACGACCGGCGCGTTGCTACAAATGCTCGGTTGGCCACTCTCGGCGGCGACACAATGACCAGGCCCATTTATAGGTCATCCCGCAGCGCCTCCGAGAGGATTTTCCCCTCGTCATGAGGAATTTCTGACTCAAGCAGGTGTGTAGTAAGCGTGCGCGTGTCGGCCCCCCCCCCCCACCCAACGCCGCTCCCATTCACGCCCCGTGGAAACACGTGACGACCTTCGTTCGCGTCGCACGGACATCATCAGCAGGCAGACGGGCGCTCACCTGCGCCTGTGCTATTATTCATGCTTTATTACTTAAGGGATGCTGGCGAGGGTGGAGAGGGGGGAGGAGGAGAGGGACTAGGTGAGAGGGTGGACCGAGCTGGTGATGGCGATGATGGCTCCGGCAGAGGCAGCTGGAGCCATCATAATCTACCCGCATCTTCACCCTGTAACCCTTTCAATGCAGGAACCCCCAGGCCCGTGCCCCCTCCCTCCTCTCCTTACCACCCCTCCTCGACCGAGACCCTTCTCAGAGAAGTTCTTTGTCTCCTCCTCCCCCAATATTACATAAACCAACAAACAAGCATATCAACAAACGCGTACAGCCAATAAAAATCTCCTTCCGCCATACACAGCCTCTCTTTCCAGATCACCTCCTCCTCTGCCAAAAACCTACCCTGCCTCCTCCCCCATCCCTTGCTCGCGCCTCTGCCCCGCCATTATTTCCCAACGAGCACACACTGACGAAACCCGCTCACACACACACACATACACACACACAGCCCCTCTCCCCGCAGCCGCGCCGAGCCGAGTGAGGCGGCTTGCACAATGGGAGCTCCTCTCCCTCCCACCTACCCCTCCCTCTAGCCACCAGAGGGAAGGAGGACCCCTCCCTCTAGCCCCTATCTCCTTTTACTCCTCCTCCTCCCTCACCTCCCCTTATTCTACATCCTTTCTGTGCACATTCAGACTCCCATCTCAATCAGAGACGAAATCTGGACGGAGATAACCTCGTTACAACGCGACCCGCACCGTCTCACCGCGCTCCGTCTCTGCCGTGTTCCTTCCTTGAGGAGCCGCGACTTTGGCATAAACCCCGTCATAACAACGGCGACGAACATGGAATTCCGCATAAGCCCCGTAAATAATAAGGAAAATAATACCACTACCAACCAAAACACTTGCATCCGAGATTGCGAAATAAATGCGCTCACCCTCATCCAGTTCGTCAACACTTAAAAAAAAGGGTAAGGCGACCCCCCCCCCCGCCCTCCCCACCGCGCCGCGACTGAACGAGTTGAACAAAACTCAAGATCGCTTCAAAGATGCTCTCGCCCGCCACGCTCCGTCGAGGGAGGCGATTCATCACACTCAAGGGGAGGGCGAAGGGGAAGGTAAGGAGAGGGCGAAGGGAAAGGTAAGGGGGATCAGAGGAAAAGGTAAAGGGAGGTCGAAGAGGAAGGAAAGGGGAGGGAAGGGCGAAAGGAAAGGTAAGGAGAGCTCTAAGGGGAAGGTAAGGGAAGGTGAAGGGAAAGGAGCAGCGCCAACTTCACAACAGATCAGCAGCACGAGGAACAGTCACTATGTAAATATTAAATAACATCCGGTAGGGCAGGAACGAGAAGGTAGGGGAGGAAGGGAAGGGAAGGGAAGGGAAGGGAAGGGAAAGGAGGAGAAGAAGGGGACAAGCGCGATAAAGGGGTTAGGACAGGCTAGGGGGGGGAGATGAGGAAAGGTCGTCCGTATCATGAGTCATATAGCAACAAGGCCTTCCGTTTGTCCTCACCATCAACAGCGAACGTAAACACAGAAGGTCAAGGCCGGGTGTCACACACACACACACTCTCCTCCTCTCCCCTCTCCTCTCCTCCTCCCACTAAATATCTTCCTACCAAACGAGTGATAAGAGATAACGCGGACGAAAATAAACAAAAGGAATAAACACACATACTAGGTGAAGGGGATCACACCAAAACGCCACAAGGTTATAAGTTATCTACCACCCCCCTCTCCTCTCCCCCCCCCCATAGGACCAGCGCAGTGAAGGGTGTTGCCCCACCCACGCAGCGCCCCACCCCCTCTTCTAACCTCACCATCCTCCTCGATGACCTATATACAATACCATAGTGGCTTCCAGAACCTTCACCCACTCAACGTAAAAAGTGAGGGAGGGGAGAGGTGGGGAAGAAGAGAAGGGGGAGAGGAGAGAGAGAGAGAGGAGAGAGGAGAGGGAGAGGAGAGAGAGAGGAGAGAGAGAGAGAGAGAGAGAGAGAGAGAGAGAGAGAGAGAGAGAGAGAGAGAGAGAGAGAGAGAGAGAGAGAGAGAGAGAGAGAGAGAGAGAGACCCCACAAACTACTTCATAACCCACCTCCATGAACTCATCGTCCTCGTGTCAAGAACTGTCATTACAACCATGTAATGCTCCACACGGAGCAAGTCTAAAGGCAACATCCTCTTTATTGCAAGAAATGACACCGATTCTCAATAAATAGTATTTTCGTCCATAGGCGCCAGTCGTCTATTTCGGAGAGGAGCTCTTTTCAATTTTTCTTTCCTCCTTAGAGCCATTCGTCCTCTCCCTCCTCTCCCCCCCCCTTCTTCCTCTCCGGTAATAACTAGTCCCATTCTAATTACCTTCAAGGCCAAGACTTCTCTTTATACGGCGCGACAAAACTTCCCCTCCCCCTCCCCCTCCCTCGCCTGGTAATTAACCCTACTTTAAATGTCACCTTGGCACATAAAGGCGGCAGCAGTCTCGCAACTCTCCGGACATTTTTTCCCGTCCGCATTTCTCGCGGCTGAATCACGCGCGGCCAGGCAGTCGAGTCCGCAAGACACGAGCGGCTCACGGATCATAACACACGACGCAAGGGAACACACGCACGGCGGCGCAATGTTGTGGGCGAGAGCGGCTGAGAAAAGTGTCATCAATAATATCAATAATAAAAAATAATGGTGATAATACTGATAATGATGGTAATAATAATGTATTTCGGCGAGGAGGATAATTAATATAAATTGTATCTACATTTGTAATAATAATAGTAACAATAAATAAATATAATATAATATAATAATAACAATTGATGATAATGGCAATAGCAGCAACAGAATAACGAAGAAAGTCAAAGCCAGCATCAACCTTTTACCCTGCACGCCCCACCAATCTGTGCAAACCAGGCGACGCCAGCAACGGGGCATGTGATTGGGCACCAGCGACGGTGACCTACTCACGCCATTGGTCATCTGAATGGACCCAACCTCGTCACTCCAGTCCCCTCCCCCCCTCCCCCTTTGCCCAATCTTCTGCTCCTACTCAACTCGTGGCGAGAAAATATCACTTGCGCTTGACCCTTTATCTAGCTTACCCCTTTAGAGAACCCCTTGACCCTATTCAACGCGATGACCTCCAACTCATCCCCCCTTGACCCCGCCTCCCCCTATGCTACCCCATTCCCGCTCACCCTCCCCCCCTACACACTACCCCACATTCTCTTTCTCTCGACGTGACTTCTTTCTTCCATATATGGTAGGGGGACTTTTAAGGGGGACGGGATCTTCAAGATAATGGTTCACATCACAGTTGTCTGAGCAATCAACAAGCTCTCTCTTTTCCAGGTTTTTCTTTTTCCTTCCTAGTCCTCGCGTTCTCTTTCTAATTCCGCCTTCATTCCCACACTCCTTTCTCTCTCTCTCTTCCCCGTCTCTGTGCCTCCTCTTTCCCCTTCCCTCTTCCCCAGATCCGAGAATCATTCGAGGGCAAGCAAACAGGTCTAACAGTAATCCCCAGCTATTGTCTGGCCGCACGCCTGCCTGTCGGGCCCTCCTGCAGAGCCAGGATTCCCAGGCCTGACGAGCAGCGGCAGACGAAGGCCTAAATCGTGAGTCTTACTGATCGACGTGAAGGGCATACAGTCTTCACTTGATAACACACTCGCATTCCACTCTCACTTTCCCTTTCTCTGTCTGTGTGTCTCTAGCTCTCCTAGTTCCCCCTGTCCATCTTCATCTTCTTCCTCTCTCTCTCTCTCTCTCTCTCGCTCTCTCCAACACAATGCGAATACAACGACACATCAAGCGACGTTAAAAACGAACGGAAGGAATGCTGGGAAGGGGGACAGAGGAAGAGGAAAAGGAGGAGCGAGGGACAGGAGGAGAGTGGAGACGCGTCGGGTGTCCTCGAGAGCTCACAATCAACGCACTAACTTGAAACCACTAACAGCTGCGCGTTCCAGGTACGTGGAGACGAACGGCAACAGCTAACCCTCCCTCTACACAAACAGCTGGTGGAAACGAACAAAAACAGTGGGGAGGGATGGGTGGGGCGAGAGACAACAAAAACAAACAAACAAACAAACAGAGGGGGAGAAAGAGAAAGAGAGAGAACCCGAGTTTGAGACATTCGAGAATCAAGATGCACGAAAACTATAATACGCAAGAAGAGCTGACAAACAAGCAAACGCATGAACAGACATACTGACTGACAGACAGACAGACAGACAGACAAGCGGGAGAAATGTGAAAACGTCGCTCTCACGGCCTCACAGAGGCGACGGTAACCTTCAGCTCAGGAGAAACTCGAAGGCATCCTTGAGAAGCGCGCTGTGATGACCCGGGGGAGGGGAGGGTGGGGGAGGAAGGGAGGGAGAGGAGGGAGGACCCGGGTTAGGAAGGGAGACCTGGGGGAGGGGGAGGAGAGGAGGGTGGACCCGGGGGAGGTAGCTCGGGAAAGTGACGTGACGAAGGAGATGGAAAGGGAATGCTAGTGGGGGGAGGGGGGAGGGGAGGGGGTGTCAGGAACAGACACGTAAAATGGGAAAGAAAATACAGACGCGGAATAGGTTGAAAGGTTGAAATGAAAATTGAAAAGGGAGGGAGTGGAGAGAGAGAGAGAGAGAGAGAGAGAGAGAGAGAGAGAGAGAGAGAGAGAGAGAGAGAGAGAGAGAGAGAGAGAGAGAGAGAGAGAACAAAAGCTAGCATAACATCAGAAACGCAGACGAAAAGAACACGAGAAAAAACAACAACAGCTGGGCGGTTGCACCTGCACACCCGCACCCCAGAATTGTAGAGAAACCTTCATTCGAATGGAGCTGCTCTCAGACCCTCCCCTCCTTCTCCTCCTTTCCCTTCCCTCCCTTACACTACTGTTGCCTCCTCCATTTCCCTCCAATCCTCTTACATCCCCTTCCTCCCACTCCTCCTTCACCCCCTACCCTCTCCCCTCGTTCCTCCCACTCCTTCACCCCCATCCCTCTCCTCTCCTTCCCTCCTACTCTTCCTACACCCCTCTCCTTCCTCCCACTCCTCCAACACCTCCCCTACCTCCACCCCTCCCCTCCAACTCCCAGTGCCCTCCTTCCCTCTTTACCCTATCACACACGCTCGGCACCCTCCTCCAACAAGCGAGTGACGGACATTGGCACCTCCTTCCGTACTCACAGGGGCAGGGCAGGGCAGGGCAGGCAGGCTCAATGGCACGCCTAACACACACAGACACCAACCTCACCCTGCAACGTACCTGTGGAGAAAGAAAAAAAATAGATGAAAAGAAAGAAAATAAATAAAAATCATCGACATATATAAAATCAACTCGCGACTTGGTTACAATGGAAACATAAGTCTACGAGGGGACTTTCAAGATTAGGGGCGAGTATTTTCCCCTCTTTTTTTTCCTTACACAATCTCTTGTCAAATCCAGAATCATCCCGGGACTGAGGGCAAGAGCACAGCCACCGGGAACAAGATATGGGGTGTAGGAGCTCATAAATTTACGGTGCGTGGAAAAAGGGAGGTTAGGGGGGAGGGGAGAGAGGAGAGAGGATGAGAATGAGTGAACAGAGAAAAAGGTAGGTGCGTGGGAGGGAGGGAGAGAGGGAGAGAGAGAGAGAGAGAGAGAGAGAGAGAGAGAGAGAGAGAGAGAGAGAGAGAGAGAGAGAGAGAGAGAGAGAGAGAGAGAGAGAGAGAGAGAGAGAGAAGAGAGAGAAGAGAGAGAGAGAGAGAGAGAGAGAGAGAGAGAGAGAGAGAGAGAGAGAGAGAGAGAGAGAGAGAGAGAGAGAGAGAGAGAGAGAGAGAGAGAGAAAGAAAGAGAAAGAGAGAAAGAAGAGAGAGAAGAAAGAGAGAAAGAGAGGAGAGAGAAAGAGAGGGAGAGAGGAGGAGGGAGGGAGGGAGGGAGGAGAGAGAAAAAAAATAAGAGAAAGGGTGAGGTGGGGGATTAATGTCGGTTTAGTGGTGACATTTCAAATTCGTATTACTGACATGCTTACATCGACTTCGAAAATGCTTCGAAAATGCTTACCAATCACATTAACATATGTTTATAATAGGTCAGCTATTCAAGAAACACACGTAACGATTTAATCGGAGCAGAAAAATAAAACTTCCTAATCCACACAAACAACAGCTGTGTTTGTCTGACTGAAAGGAGGAGGAGGAAGGCGGGGAAGGAGGAGGACGAGGGGAAGGAGATGAAGGAGGAGAAGGAGAAGAGGGTTATAGGAGGGGTGAGGGTGGAAGTGTAGGGGGGGAGGAGAGGGGAGGGGAGGAGAGGGAGGGGGATCGCCGTGTAGCCTAGTTGAGGCGAACATTCAAGAGTGAGGGGCGATATTCCGTAACAAATAATGTACACTTTCACTTTCGTATCTCGTACCGGCGTCCACGCTCGCGCGCTCAGATATCCAAAGCCGTCAGCCGAGCCCCGAGATAGCCTTTGTAGAATATCCTCGACGGAGAGAAATAGGGCGAGTGGGAAGGACGCGAGGAGAGGGGAGGGGGAGGAAGGAAGGAAGGAAGGAAACATGGGAGAGAGGAGGTAATGGGACGGGGAAGGGAAGGGAAGGGAAGGGAAGAGGGAAGAGAGAAGAGGAGAAGAGAGAAAAGGGGAGAGAGAAGAGAGAAGAGGGGAGAGAGAGAAGAGAGAAGAGAGAAGAGGGGAGAGAGGAGAAGAGAGAAGAGAGAAGAGGAGAGAGAAGAGAGAAGAGAAAAACAAACAAAAAGCAAAAGAGAAGGGAGGCCGCTGTACCCTCTGTGGCATTTCACCCCCTTTCGATTTTCGTGTAGGCCTACTACAGACCTATTTCGTTAATGTTTTGGATAAGGGAAGGTGTTTTCGGGATAGGAGGGGGATCTCTAGGCTCAATATCGTATTTGTTATTTGATCTCTCTCCCCTCTCCCTCTCTTTCTCATCTCCCTCCCCTCCCCCTCTCTCGCTTCCTCCCCTCTCTCTCGCTCCCCTTCTCTCCTCCGTTTCCTTCCTCCTCCTCTCTCGCTTCTTCCCCTTCTCTCTCCGTTGCCTTCCTCCTCCTCCTTCCCTCTTTCTCAATGCCATAACCTTGGAGGAGCATCTGAGGCGCCCATCCTAAGACCCGAAGACAAGGGCGTGCAAAATCTACCCAGCGAGAGGCTGCATCAGAGGTGAAGGTTGAGGTGGGGGGGGGGGGGTTGAGGATGAAGGAAATGGAGGACGGAGGAGGCGGAGGAAGAGGGGGTGAAGGAGGGGTAAGATGGGGGTGGAGGAGGAGGGGAAGGAGGTTGAGAAGAGAGTAAGAGAGGAAAGGGAAGAGGGAGGAAGGAGCAGGAGCAGGAGGAAGGGGAATGTGAGGAGCAGAAAGGGGCAGGAGCATTAGGACAACAATGAGGTTGTGGTTTGGTTTTGCGCGTGGAGACTCAGGTTGTAGCCCACGTCTCCAGATTTTCGCCAAAGTAGTCGTTGAAGAAGGGGAAGGAAGGAAGGGGGGGGGGGGAGGCAGACACGCACGCACTTGTATCAAGAACTCAAAACAGGAAACTGCGAACACAAGGATAGGAAAACAGAACTAAATTCCAAAAATGGAATGGCAGATATACTGACCGTAAAAAATAATGGAAAAAACGAGACCCCTAGGTAGGGGAAGCGGTGCAGGAGAGGGGGAAGAAGGAGGGGGTGTCGGCCTTGACTCCCTTGAGGCTTCACTTTCATCTACCAAGAGAGAGGGAGGGGGGAGGGAGGGAGGGAGGGAGGGGAGGAGGGGGAGAAGGAGGGAGAGAGAGAGGAGGGAGGAAGGTTCAACGAGTATGGAGTGTCTGTTTGGATGTTGCTTCTTCCCTTTTCAACACAAGCTGTTAAATCTCAACCGTTTGCGGGCGTGTATTCATCGCCAGCACGATCTGAGCACATGTTCCGAGTGGCTCCGCCCACCCACACAGCCTTCACTTTCTCTCCACGAAAATACACCCGTCAACCACAAACCTACCTACCTACCTACCTACCACCCTCTCCCACCGTACACCTCACACACAACAATATCACAACCCTACTGTCCATGGCGTGAATCTGTGCTCATTACCAGTACAGTTAATCTTTTAACATACCACTGCTATCCATTTTAAATATACCACCACTTTCCATCTCCTTTCCATCGCGCTCTCTCGCCCCCCCCTCTCTCTCTCTCAAATAAAAACGACTAACGAAAGACGCTTGCACACTGAGTAAATGCCTACCACAGCGCTGACACAAATCACGCGAGTGGCGGATGACGCAAGAGAAAAGAACTGGAGCCGGGAACAATAGTTATACACAAGGAATGACTTGTGCAAACCTAATAAAAGCCCGTTGATCCCGTTATCCACGCGGGTGTATAAACGTGCCAGGAATATTATGGGATCATAATGAGAATTAATTACATGTAAAAATAAACAAAAACAAAATGGTGATATATACAAACAAAAATAAACAAAAAATAGGGACCGAACATGACACACGAACAGCAAGAAGTGAAGCGAAAGGCGAGAGACAAAAAAAAAGAAATAAACAAGAATTTCTTCAGTGTCCACGTCAATAAACCCTCCCGACTCCCCCCCCCCCTCCCTCTCTCACCACGAGGCCCTCGACCGACATTCCCACTTCGACTCTCCCTCCCCCTCCCCCTCTCTCCTACCCACCCCTCCCCTCCTCCGTCATGTCTTGGTAGCAAAGTTACCTTCACTTGCAATTTTTGTGCATTTCATGACGTTCCCAAATAAAATCCCCCAACATCCCTCCCTCCCCCTCCTTTTTCTCTCAAAGTGGGGGAGGGGGAGGGGGGAAGTTGGGGTGACTGTTCTATGTCTTCCATTGTGGGGGGAAAAGACATGGGTTTTAAAAGGGCAGTTTCCTGGTCAAACAAACGTAACTTTGGGGAGGAGGAAGGGGGGGGTGAATGAATGCAAGAAGGGAGGGGGAGGGATGGAGGGAGAGGGAGAGGATGGAGGGAAGAGAGAGAAGAGAGAGAGAGAGAAGAGAGAGAAGAGAGAGAGAGAGAGAGAGAGAGAGAAGAGAAGAGAGAGAGAGAGAGAGAGAGAGAGCGCATAACAGTTACAAACCACGGCCCCAATCAACCTCCAGGGAGCAAGAACAATATTGCAAACGTCACGGTGCAAAGAGAATTGCAAGCCGCACGCGCCATGCAACATTCATGTAGCACGATGACTTACCAGGTGTTTTAAATACCACCGCTAATCGCCTGCACACATTGCGGGAAAGAGGAAAAAGGAAGAGGCAGAGGAATAATAAAGAGGAAAAGGAAGAGGTAAGAGAAAAGAAAGAATAAGAGGAAGATGATGAGAAAGGAAAAGGAAGAAAAAAATGAGGAAACGACGAAGGAAAAGGAATCGAATAAAAAGAGGATGGTGATGATCGATGACGATGATAATAAGTAAGATAAAGAGGGTGGAGGAGGAGGTGGTGGAGGCTGGAGGGCCACATGGCACGGAGGCGACAGCATCATCTCCAGCCCGAGAAGATGCAGCGGGAGATAAAAAAGCGCGTCGGAACGGCAGGGAAAGCGTCCAAAACCCCGCAAGACATCAGTCGCATCTTCACTTTCTCCATTCTTTCATCATTTCTCTCTCTCTCTCTACCGTCATTTATCTTCTATTTATCTATTCGAGAGCAGTTCGGATGAGGTGCATTCGGGGATCATTTATTTTCCATATACTTTTTATTCTTTCTTTCTTCAAGGAAGCCCTTAGAAGAAGAAAGAGGAGGAGGAACAGGATAAAGATGCGGAAAAGGAAAAGGAAAGGGAAGAGGGAAAAGGGAAAAAAGACGACCCTGCTCCTCGCCATCCCACCCACCGCCCGTGCCCTCAACCCGACCGCCGCCCCCGTCCGCCATCAACCTCCGCCCGCGCTACCCGTCACCGCCGCCGCCGCCGTTTCCTCCGACATATATCGTGCGATCGACGCGGAAACCTACCAATATTTCCCCAGACAAAACCCCGTGTCGTCTTGGCTGCAACATGAAATATGCAAGGCGAGAGTCTGGCGCCCTTCCTCGCCCAGCGCCACATCCAACACAAAACATTCCTTCCACGATTTTTCATCGCACATTCGAAAATCAATAAATCCTTTCGGGGAGGGAGAGAGGGAGAGGCAGAGAAAGGGAGAGGGAGAGAGAGAGGCAGAGAAAGGAGAGGGAGAGGGGAGGGGAGAGAGGGGGAGAGAGGGGAGAGAGAGGAGAGGGAGAGAGACGAGAGAGAGAGAGGAGAGAGAGAGGAGAGCGAGAGAGAGAGAGAGAGAGGAGAGGAGAGAGAGGAGAGAGAGGAGAGAGAGGAGAGAGAGAGGGAGAGAGAGGAAGAGAGAGAGAGAAGAGAGGGAGAGAGAGAGGGAGAGAGAGGGAGAGAGAGAGAGAAGAGAGAGAGAGAGAGAGAGAAGAGAGAGAGAGAGATGAGAGAGAAGTAGAGAGAGAGAGAGAGAGTGAGAGAGAGAAATCACTCGAAAAAGACACGGAGATACATAACGGTAAGAGCATCATCAAGCACTCCCCACCCCACCACCCCCACGCAACAACCAAAAAAAAAAAAAAGGAAAAAAGAAGAAAAAAGGAAAAAAAGTAATAAAAGTTTATGATAAAATACCGACCTGGGAGGTATCCCCACAAACCGGTTCGTGACGAGGTTGAACCACCCCCTCCCCCCACCATCCAACCTTTTTTCTAACGACAACACTTCAATCTTGCTTGAAATATTTTAAGTGAGGCTCGCGTGTCATGGGGCTAGAGGTCCAGTTACTGCTTAAGACATTACACCCTGATATGTACGGTGCTGTTGCAATGCACATGCAGAGCGGTTACGTGCGTGCGTGCGCGTACGTGTCTGGGCGAAATGGAAATGAAGATCTCAGGCAAACCAAATAAATGCAAAGTAACAAGGAAAATTCGTGTGGCTATGTTTACTACTACGTTCTCTTGGCGTGCACGGCGAAGATTCACGTCAAAAGGAAGTTTCTTATCAACAGTAACTACGCCGTAACTTCCAACTTCCATGCAAGAGCTAACCAAAAAGGGGGGAGGGGAGGGGCGACGGCGAACACACTAAGGGGAAAGAGATACATAAACACAGGTAGAAAAGCAAAGGGTGGAAAGTGAGTGAGTGAGAGAGAGAGAGACGGAAAAGAGCCAGGAAGGAAGGGAGGGAGGGAGATCGAAAATATCGTGTGTGGATTGAGAGGGAGAGGGAGAGAGGGAGGGAAAAAGAAACAGGGAGAGAGGGAGGAGGAGCGCACCTTGAAATCAAATCCCAACATGGCCGAACATCCCACGTGACAGGAGCCTCTCACTCCCAAACCCGGACAACCCGAACCCCCCGCCACTCGAGGGGGTTCTTGCGGCACAACGTAATTACTTAACACTAACACACCGCACTTTTTCCATACCACGAATGCGCACATAAACACCCGCACAGAAAATGGGGATCAAGATAAATACAGCGCCTAAATTTCCCTGTAATCTCAGTCGGAGGAAAACACACACAAGTTGGGCAAAGAGAAAGTTGTATGAGGAGAGGTGGAGACAGAGGGGAGAGAGGGAAGAGAAAGAGGGAGAGAGGAGGGGAAGATGAAAGAGAGAGAGAGGAGAGAGGGAGAGAAATAGAGAGGAGAGAGAGGAGAGAGAGGAGGAGAGAGAGAGAGATGAGAGAAGAGAGAGAGAGAGGGAGAGGAAGAGAGGGAGAGAGAGAGAGAGAGAGAGCGAGGGAGAGAGAGAGAGAGAGAGAGAGAGAGAGAGAGAAAGAGAGAGAGAGAGAAGAGAGAGAAGAGAGAGGAGAGCGAAAGAGAAGAGGACGGGCCTACGGAGCGGTACATTCCATAGTGGAGAGTATATAAAAGGTTGTATCGTCGACATTCCAGCAGGTCGGATCCCTTAGAGACAGCCAGGGTAACGCAGGGTGCCGGTAGGGAGTGAGGGCAAGGGATCGGTGTAGCGACAGGGGAAGGGATAGCCATGACAAGCAGCTGCAGTTTCTCCAAACAGGTCTCGTCAAGGGCAGCCCTCAATATTCTCCTTGTAAGGGGCTGGAACACATTACGATACCCTGTTCGGCTCGGCAAAAACTAGGCGCCTGTGGGAGGGACGCGAGGGAAGCGGGAAGGAAGGGCGGCAGATGGCTACGGGAGAAGAGGATAAGAGAGGAAGAGAGGAAGGAAGGAAGGCAGATGGCTGTGGAGAAGAGAGGAAGGAAGGCATGGCGGAGAGGATGCAGAGGAGGAGGGAGAGGAATGGGAGCAAAGTGGAAGGAGGAACTGAAGGAGAAAGTAAGAGCAAGTAAGATCGAAAGGGACAAGGAGAGGATGAGGAAAAGGGAAGTATGAATGAGGAAGAGTGCCCAAGAGAAAGAGAGAGAGGTGGTGTGGCATGAAAAAAGGACCATGAGTGAAGGGAAAGGCACCTTGCAGGCCACGTGAAAAGCGTTAGAGCGAGAGAGGGGAGGGGAAGGAAAGGAGAGGGAAGCGAGAGGCAGATTGAGTTTACATCGCAGATTACCCTCCTTCCCCCCTCCCCTCCCCCGCCCACCTCTCCCATACCCCCCCCCCCCTTCCCTACCTACATCACAGCCCCCGAGCAGCGCAGGTCACGACGCCTAGTAACTCAGGACAATAACGACGCCCTCGATCGCCAGGCGGCTCTGGGACCCGATTCCTCGCCCGAGAACCAATATCGAGGCCGCCCGGACCGGACCGACGAGGGTGCCGTTAGCCCGTCCGAGTCCAGTCCGGCACTTTCCCTTTCGTTCGCCGAGGCACAGCCACTACCCAGCTACCCGCAACTTCACCTTTGCAACCTCTCTGGCCCTACGCCTCCCGTCCATCGTACCCTTTGCAATATTGACGTTCGTTGAGTTTTTTCTCCTTGTTTATCCGTTACTTTATAGCGTTCCGCCTGTGCCCTCACCAAATCATTTTTTTTTCTCCTGTCATTCGTCCTCGATGGATGACTAGTCCTTCAGCTGACGTCCCTCTCCCTCCTGTCACTCCTCTTCTATAATCCTACATCCGTTACCCTTCCATAATGCTCTTTGCACACGCCGCCCAGTCATTCCATTTTTAACCTCCAAAAATTTCTTTCGCTTCCCCCCCACCCTCCCCCCTCTTCCCCCATCCGCGTTAGTTGGCCACGTCGAGGTTTAATCCCCCCCATCACATTCTTATGAAAAGGGGGAACATCTCCCTTTCTTGCGGGAATCCCCTGACGACACCCTCTCTCCCCCTCCCCTCTCCCGCCTTTCCCTTTCAATTCTCTTCCTTAGATTGCCTTGACTTTCTTCCCTTCCCCTTCCCCCTTTACCAACCACCTTTCCACTCTCTCCTTCCCTCAATCTCTCAACGATTATCTTCGTCTCTCTCTCCTTCCCTGTCCGCTTTGCCTTTCCTTTCTGCAGTGTCGAGTCGGAGCAATATCGACAAGCCGAAGTCGCAGTCGGGAGCACGAAACCGAACGATACATTATGTCGTCATTATGTCCCCGGTCCCACAAGGCAAAGAGACGAACGCATGAGCGAAATACCTAAGTTTGCGCTAACCAAAAGAGAGGAAGAGAATTCCATCATGTCCAGGAAACCGAAGCAAAATTATTCAGGAAAATTAGATAGTCTATGACAGCTGTTGTCCGTCCAAACTGCTATGGGCTTTCTCTCTCTCTCTTCCCAACATAGGCGTATCTCAAACAAGTCACCGTCTGCCAACATTCCCTTTCTTTATTTATCATGACATTCGATCTCCCGGGTACAACAACTTGCCTATTATTTCATACCATTGCACAACTTTCCAGTTTTCTATCTCCTTTCCTGTTCTGGAGGAAAGGGATTTCCGGGCGCGCGCGAGCGAGTGCCGCGCCGTTTCGCCACCAACGCCCGCCCGCCACCGCCACTTTCTAACGTCGGCTCGGGACGAAAGCGGACGACCTTCCGAAAATCCCGAAGCCTAAGCCTATGTGACGCAAGAAGGCCACCGACTAAATGTCAGCGCTCGACCGACTCCAGGAGAGACCCGATCAGACCTGTCGCCGTTTGTTTATCGAGCCCAAACCAATATCGAGGGGAAGAGGGGAAGTCGAACACTAAATCGGGGAGAAGAGAAAGGAGGAATAAAGAGGCAAGAAGAGGAAATGGCGTTTAATAGCAGAGGACTGAGGCAACGCTCACGAGATAAGTGCCATTGAAACCAGGAAACAGGAAAAAGCTCACGCGATTAAGCACCGCCAGCTATAAGACGGGACCAGGATACAACACACTACCCTGTGTGCAACATACATAGGCCTTTGGTGGCAAATGCAATATGAAGAGCGGCAGCAACAGCACTGCAAGGCTCAGTATGAAATCAAGCAGGCCCGCAGACTCAAGCAACAAGTAGCTACGGGTGTTGGGACCCTAGAGTGGAGTGGAGGGGAGGAGAGGGGAAGGGGGGGCGGTAGTAAACAAGCGTCACCCCACCATGAACCTAGACAGAAGGATCGTCAAGCAGACACAGAGCGGAGGGTGGGGGTGGAAGGGAAGAGAAGAGGAGGGCAAGGCGAGGGAAGAAGGGGGCAAAGAATGAAAGAACAGAATGGGGGAAAACAAATACAGGCTGGAAATCGAAGTCACATAAAACCTCCAAAACACAAAAAATCAACAACTCCGGCCATACTGAACGCCGTCCTGTGCACAATCCTCGCAACATAATTTCTCACCGTTCCTTCCTCTCTTCCTCGATTCTAACTCACGAGAAGACGAGCGAGTAAAAAGGGGGGAGGGGGAATGCCAACCCCGCCTCTTCCTCCTCGGGGCACACCCTCAACGTGCATGTACCACTTAAGGAGCGAATGAGGAGGCGACAAAAAGCGGACGGAGAGATGCGAGGCGAGAAACAGCGAAAGGGAGGAAGGGGAGATGAAAGGACAATCGCATAATTTACTGTATAAAGAGTAAACGAGCGAAAGTGTACATAAACTCACAAGGGATTCCATTATACTTGCATGCATACACGCACAATACATACATACACACACAGATAAGCATAAGACAGATTTTAACGGAAAAAAAGAGGCAGCGAGACCCTCCACACCGGCGCCGAAGACCCCAGAGCCGCTGAAAAGTGGAAGGATCCCCCGCAGGAATCGTCCATGACAACCAGATAAAACGCACGCGATCCTCACCAACGGAAGGCGGAGGAGAGGAACGGGATGAGGATGAGGAAGCGAGAAGGACGGCAACAGCTGAAAAAAGAGGGAGGGGAGAGCGAGCAAGCGAGGGCGAAACACGAAAGGATTAGAGAGAGAAGAGCACTGCAAGTCAAGGGGCACGCACGCACACACACGGACATATACATTCTGTTCAAACACTCAATTATATAAATAATACTAAACACACAAGCATTTCTGTGTATCTTTGTAAATGTATATCATGGATAAGTACAAGTCCATATTTGTGCATGTTTATTTCCATGTACAGAATGTGTTTAGGTGTACATATACATGTGTAAATACAAAATTTATATACTTGTTTGTGGGTTCAGTAGACGTATATGAATGTGGAAGCACGTACTCAGACACACATACATCTAAATTCCATAAATGCCCTCAACAAGCAGGCTGGGACACAGGTGAACGCAAGGACAGGCGAGGAGGGGAAGCCCAAGAGCACTGAGGGGAAACTCCAAAGGAGGATCGAGGAGGAAAAAGCAGAGCCGGCAAGGGGGAGGGGAGGGGGGGGGTGAGGGACCGGCGCAGGCAAGTCGGGAGTCAACAAGATAACGGCGGGGGGAGCGGGAGGGAGGGAAGTGAAGTGAAAAAGAAGCAAAGGGTAGGGAAGGGAAGGGAAGGGGAGGGAAAAGAGAAAGGGAAAAGGGAGGAACATACGCGGAGGGGGGAGATGTGAAGGGGGGAAAAAGGAGAATGAGCTAGAGAGAGAGAGAGAGAGAGAGAAGAGGAGAGAGAGATGAGAGAGAGAAGAGAGAGAGAGAGAGAGAGAGAGAGAGAGAGAGACGAGAGAGATGGAGAGAGAGAGAAATGGAGAACGGGAGAAAAAAATAAAGAGAAAGAAAAAGAGCAAACAAACTGGGTTTCCCTTATTCGCTTTTTCAGCTCTCCCTCCCTCCCACGAATTCCTGTTATGACCTACCTTACTCTCCGCGAACACGACCCTCCCTTACCTCAACCCTATTGCGGGTGAGGCAAGGAGAGCCGAGAGGCGAACAGAGGTCTGGGAAGGGAAGGAGGGAGGAGAGGAGGGAAGAAAATAGGAAGATGGACAGATAGATAAACAGGCAGATAAAGAAAAGAGATAGAGAAGACTAAAAAAGGGCGGGTCTTAGGAGGAGAGGAGGGAGAGAAGTGTGCGAGTGAGGAGGAGGAGGAGGAGAGGAGGAGGAAAAAGAGCGCGCGACCTGCCCCTGTGCCGCTCGCTCTTCCTGCAAGCATTCCTAATTCTCCCCGCCCCCCCATCCAAAAATGGGTGCGTCGCTTCCCTGCTTCTCTGCTCTGCCTGTCTCCCCTCACGGCCTCCCTCTAAGAAATGTCCCCTTGGGGATATAGGGTGAGAGGGGAGTAAGGGAAGGGAAGGGAAGGGGGAGAAGAAAAGAAAAGAAAAGAAAGGAAAGGAAAGGAAAGGAGAGGAGAGGAGAGAAGAAGGGGGGAGAGAAAAGAAAGGAACTGAAAGAAAAGGAGAGAAAGAAAGGAAGGAGGAGGAGAAGAAGGAGAGGAGAGAAGGGAGGGGAGTAAGGGGAATCCGAGAAAGCGGTCCTGGGGGTCCCCTCGTGCAACTGCATCACTCCCTCCAACACTGGCCTT
>NW_020869171.1:141718-154408 GCF_003789085.1 Penaeus vannamei
GTGACGTCATACATACACATAAAGAGAGAGGGGGGAAAGGAGGGAGGGAGAGGGAGGATGGGGGTATAAACAAGAGGGAATCACCAAACACACAGACGAAGGATATACAGCTGGACAGATGCACACAAACAAAAGCAACGCAATGCATGGGCGAGGTCCCCACCGCTTACAAAGGACACACAATATACCTCAGCACAAAAAATATGTAAACAAAAAATATATATGCACATATTTACCTTTCCGCAATATTTCGGCATAGGAAACAGATACACACTGGCGCACAACCAAGTGCAGCTGTCACTTCACCGCATACCTACAACTGGTCAGCCCTCTAAAACCCCTCCTCTCCCTCTCCTTCCCTCCCCTCTCTCACTCCCACCCACACCAATAAACATCTTGAAACACACCTTCTCCCTTCGTAAAGCGCCCCCCCCCCTCGAACAGGTCAGGGTCACACTTCTACCTCTTCCTCCAACTCCCTATTCGTTCTTGCCTCTCACTTTATATCTCTCTTCCTCCCACTCTCCCTTTTCCCCCCTCCCCCTCTTTCACCTATCTTTCATCCTCTATCTATCCCTCCCTCTTCCCCCACCTCCGCCATGACAACACGAAAGCGTTCTGAGTGGGTAGTGTTCCAGATCGCTTGATTACACCACACAAACGCGACTACTCCAGGTGCACGCAACACGACAAAACACATGGCTGCCACGGGGTATACACACACGCTTCAGCTAGCACAAACATACACGCAGACAATGACTAATTCATCGCTCTCGAAGACAAAGGAAAATGGAGATAAGATAGCGACATTGTAAGAGCATTAATCACTACAGACGTCTGTGTGTGTCTTTGCGCGCGTGTGTGTAATATAAACTGTATGACCGTGCAAAAACAAAACAAAAACACGCACATAAAGGTGTGAGGGGGTCGTAATGTGGATGAAGGAGGGGGCGGGCGGGAGGGGAGGCAATGGAGGGATGACGTCACACGGGCAACCCTGGCCTCCTGATTTTCACTTTCTAGATAAAGGGAGGGGGGAGGGGAGTGAGAGAGAGAGACCTTCACAGCAACCCCCTGATCAGCTCCGTGACGTGAGAGTAGACCCACAGAAGCTTCTCTTTGGGGGGTGGGGGTGGGGGCTTTCTTTACTCCTCCCCCACCCCCACAGCCCCAGCTCCCTTTCGGCGGTGCCCGGATGTGTCACAGGAGACCAGGTGGTGTTACCGGCTGGAGGCGAAGCGATCTTTTGTCTTGTTACAGACTGGCGCTGCCGACCTTGCCTGCTGTTACAGGATAGTCGTGCGTATGAAACCTTGCACGGTTTTGCAGGGTAATGGTGCAAACTTGCCTCGAAGTTGAATAAAAAAAAGTTGCGCAACAGAGCGAGTTCGGACACGCGGCGACGTGCCCCAGAACTCCCTTTGTAGGCCTCCTCCTCGCAGGACCGCAGTGTTGACGCCGCTTCCTCCCTCCGTCTGATTAACTTTGGGCCGGCATTTCCTTTGGCGGAGGAGGAGTTGGAGGAGAAAGTGAATTAGCAGGGAGATGGCAGGGGAGCAGCGGGAGTATGGTTGCCCTCGCTTCAGTGATGTCCAACTCCACGCTGCAGGGGGGGGGGGGGGACTCCATAGAACAAGAACTTTTAGTATCACGAAAGCTACACCTTGCTATCGAGAAGTGATAGAAAGTGAGGGTAGTGTAAGACAGAGTAGGGTTGGATTAGGTAAGGTATGGTAAAGTATGGTAGGGTAGGAAGGGAATCCTGGCCCCAAGACATCATTAGAAAGGGTGCAACAAGGCTAAGACACATTTTTCATTAACTTTCTCCCTCGTAACATCACTGGCTCCAACTCCCCACTTAAAACTTTGCCAGACAGGACTTCAAAACGAGATTAAAAAAGCCGTTCCCCTCCCATCCACCCCCCTCTCCCCACCTCCTAAGGAAACATGTCCTAATGGCAGGAAAGGGGAGGGGAGGGGGGGTTAAGTCACACAGAGACGAAGGGGAAAAAAAGGTTAGGGCTAGGGGAAAGGTAGATAGGTGCCTCACTCGCCGCCCACCAACTCATCCCGAATGCGAACGCCCGTGACGTGAACTGCGCGCCCGTCCGTCCACCCGCTCGTGCAAGCAATTCACAGATCCGGGACGCGAACTCAGTCAACAGCTCATCTTAATCGGGGTTTACATCCTCCCATGTCAGAAGCATCTCCTCTCGGGCCTCGTATCATCCTCATTATCAACCTTCTCTCTCTCTCTCTCTCACTTGGCTAGTTCAAACCTGCACCTCAGCCCCCCCCTCTCCCCCGTACCTCCCACCTGCCTCCACCCAGCTCAATGGAGGTCAACAGCAGTCTCCTTACTACACACATCCCCGCTTTACCCATCCTTCAATAAGCGCCGACAACGCCTCGCAATCCCGACGCAACATGTCCCGACCAAAATAACGGGACGAACAAAATCGAAAATGCTGTCTTTTTATAATCCAGTAGCTAATTCATTCCCGACCTCACCAAACTGGAAAATGGATTACAATGTGGAAGTTCTCCCCTTCCTCCCCTCCACCCCCTCCGCCTCCTCCACCTAGCCCTGCCATCAACAGACGCCACAAGTGGTTGTGCACTTCTCTTGCAACTTTGCAACTCCCTCCCTCCCTCACTTCTTTACGGCTCCCATACTCTTCATCAAAATGCACCGAGGGAAAAAAGCATGCAGCAGAAAATGTCAAAAGTAAATGTGTCAAACACGACTCTCATTTATTCTGTGTGTGTGTGTATTAGCTTCCTAATTAACACCATAACTGAAGTAAAAAATAGCTACCATTGCCCGTCCCCCTCTTTCTTCCCCTGAAAATTTCCCTGTGTAATGAATACCCGCCTCCCTGTAATGCTGCCGTCGAAGTCCCGGGGAGTCATGAGCACCGCTCCACCCCCTCCCCTAATCAACGTGTCTCCAGCTCTCCCCTTCCCACTTCCCACCTTCATTACCTCCGTCTCCTCTCCATTTCTCCTTCCCTCCCGGCCCTCCTGCCCTCCCTAGTTTCCGGCGCCATCATTAAATGTCACCTTGAGAGACTACCTCCACCTCCTCCGCGCTCTCTCTCCATTCCGCACAAACAGACTGTTACGCAAGGGCTCCCGTGTTCATAATAGGCCTCTCCGTTCGACCTTGCCCTCAACTTTCCCCCCACCATCACTCCTTCCCCCCTCCACACCCTCTCCCCCTACTTCCCTGCACACGCCCTTATGGAAAAACGAAGATTTCCCCCGTGGGGTCTGGTAACAAGGCAAAATCGCTCCCCATTCCCCCTCCCACCCAACACCTCAAAACTTTCCCCGAAAAACGAACGAGAGCGGTAAGGCATGCGCAAAATGAGCGCCCACCCGCCCGCCGCCCGCTCTCCCTCCCTTCCTCCCTCCGACCACCATACACCCACAACCGGTACCTACGCAGCAACAGGCAAATCGGGAGAGGAAGGGGCGGGGCGGAGCAAGGAGGGGCACGGGTGAATTTACCTGAAGCTGTGGCTCACAAGGAAACTTTCTGGCGCCGACTGGTAAACAAGAAAATAATCACTGTGGGAATCCTAAAACCTAAACAATACCAGTTTTAAAACCATGACGATGACGACGGTCATAACAACAATAGAACAGAACTACCACCACAAAAACCTTTACGTGCTCTACGACACTTTGTCAACCCCTCCCTCCCCTCCTACACACATTTGCAACATAACACAGGCTTAAGAATATAAGCACGTGTCTCAATAAACACCAATACATAATCAAATAAAAAATACATGTTGCGTCACTGACACAAACGAATGGTGTCATTCAAAGACCGTGAGCTCCATTCACCAAAGAGCATTAGGTATCTCTGAAAAGAGAGTTAAAATAAGAACACCAGCTTTGGGGGGAAGGAGGGAGTGGGAGACGGAAAGCAACCAATATTTACAACTCGTTCATATTTTGCTACTTTGTGAAAATAGTGTCAAGATCACGGAATTTCAGGCTTGTTAAATACCCTCCTTATACAGAACGATTACAAAAGAAAAGAAAAGAAAAAGAACAAAAAAACTGCTCACTTTCCAGCCAACACAAGAGAACTGCTTCCAAACCGCCTTTGTTGTGATAGGCGCGCATATCAAAACAACGTTTAAAGCACACAGCCACAGGTGACGAGTCGAGCTTGCACCACGAGTCGTTTGGGCGCAAAATACCCGTTCTGTTATCGCGTCCTAAATCTGTGGCCCATGTGAGCTTCCAAACAGCCCGGGGTCAAGTAGGGGGAGGGAGGGGAGGGTGAAATGACCCTGGGGGAGGAAGGGGGGAGGAAGAGATATGCATTTATGTGTGAGCAGGAGGAAAGGGGTTGGGTTGGGGAGGGAAAGGGAAGAGTGAATCAGCAATGCCGAGATCAGAGCATTTAAGGTTTAAAGAAAAAGGGCATAGACACGCTATCTAGTGGCGAGTTACGTCATAGATCCGCCGGACGTCGAGATGTGAAGAACCACGCTGCATAAAAAAAGAAGAAAAAAAGATGCCACCTCAAAATCACCATAACAGCCGTTTGTTTTTACTCCCCGTCTCCATTACATCACTCCTTAACACCATCTGCTTATAACGAGCAGTAAGAAATGAGGGATGCAATAAACGTGAAAGGCGGGCGAGGACTTACCTACACGATACACAATTACCTTAGGCTACTGAATCTCACCAATATTCTGTCTCTGTCTGTCTGTGTCTGTCTCTCTCCCTCTGTGTGTGTGTGGGGGGGGTCTCCCCCAAGGGCCCTATTTTATTGAATCTAGGCCTGGAAGTATATGAATGGCGACAGAGAAAGGGGAGAAAAAAAATAGGGGGGAAGGGAATGAGAGAGATAATGCAGGGAACTTTCTCAATTCCAACCTTTTATCGCCCTAGTCTGCTGACCCCAGCTATTACCCTTAGGTGTGTGATGGATAGAAATGACCCTCCAAGGCATAATACGAAGAACACCCAACCTACTGTCCATAGAGAGACGGGAAAGGAAGAAGCAAGAGAGGCGGGGAGGGAGGGAGGGAGAGGGAGAGTAAGAGAGAGGGGGGACGGGAGGGAGAGAGAGAGAGGGGGGAAAGGAAGGGAGAGTGAGAGAGAGGGAGAACGAGAGAGAGAGAGAGAGAGAGAGAGAGAGAGAGAGAGAGAGAGAGAGAGAGAGAGAGAGAGAGAGAGAGAGAGAGAGAGAGAGAGAGAGAGAGGGGGGGGGGAGGAGGGAGGTTTGGGGAAACAGACTGCACAGTCGTTATAAAAGAAAATCAATATCTCAATAGGCTTACACGAATAAAAAAAATATATAAAAACACAAGAATCATCATTCTCGTTTCTGAGTGACGATTCCCAGCTACCCCCCCCCCCACTTCAACTGACGCGCCAAAGAATCTTCCGATAAATCATTAGCTAAATCTCCTTCCACGAACTCGGAATTACATTTTTTCCGAGAATTGGCTAATTGAATCCAAAAGCCATCCGCTCTGCTCGCTGAAAGTGACCCCGGCGCAAGTTCAAAACGCATATGTAAATAACACAAAATGAAAGAAAGAAAAAGGGCGGTACACAACGCAATTGAAGAAAACAACGCCAAAAACAAGACTTTATACGTCAACCCTAAAGGTAACAACAACAATGACGTTCTCCATCTCAAAATGTCATCGTATTACGTCACCAATTCAGGATTCAAGGTAACTACGCCATTTACATACCAATCTAACGCTACCTACGCTCCCATACGCACGTTCTAGCCTCCCAGCTAACAACCACCACTGCTAATCCTCTCTAACAACTATAACAAAGTGCAAATGACCCTGATAGATAATGGTAAGTCTTCAGAGTAAAACAAAAACTAAAACAGACAAAAAAAGAAAACGAAACAAAAGCAAAACAAAAACAAGACACCGAACGACAGCCATTTCCACCAAAAACAAAAAAATCTCAACTTCTTCATAAAACCACAACATCCTTTAAAAAAAAAACGGAGAGCCCCTTCCTCGCTCACACAAACAACAACTGTGCCACCAAAGGAAGATAAAGAACGATTATGAACGCTGCCTCGACCTGAAACATATGGTAACCGCCGCCTCCGGTTTTCCAAAAACGCCCAAACTCACCCTAAAACCTTTTCCCTTTTTTCCTTCCAAGAAAAGTTTCGGAAAGTAGACATTTATAATGATCTAATAATAGTGACGGTAAGCAACATAAAATCAGAACGCCTCAACCACACCAATACAAAAAATTAGGTAAAACGAGACAGGCAAACGCGAATCCTCCAGGAACCAATTCCACCATTTAAAAATATGCCAAAAACTAACATATTTCTCAATCTTATTTTCCTTTCCCCTCTCTTATCCATTTTTCCTGTGCATCCTTCTTCCCTCTCCATCTCCTGTCCTTGTAAGCAAAACACGAAGCTAAGCTAAAGTAGGTTAGAGTGGGGCCGGAGTGACCTTGGGGGTGGGAGGGGAGGGAGGGCAGGGGGGGGGGTGCTGGAGGAGTCCCTCTCACTTTCGTTTTCAATCCTGATTCTCTTTCTTATATATGTATATCTACGTTTTTTTTAAAGTGTACTTCTAGTGTTGGGGGTTATGGTATAATGGGGAGGGGAGGGAAGGTGTCATAAATGCATATGATTGCAAATAACAAAAGGAATTAAACAGGAGAAAGGTATATAACGTGACGAAACCTTCTAATGAAGAGAAGTGTGAATGAAAGGGAAATTGGCGAATGAAGGTCTATATAAGGAAACGAAAAGAACTTTTTTAACTTAGAGAATTTTTAAAATAATATATTCTCTTCTCCCTACGGTTTAGAAAAAATACAAACTTAATCAACAGGTTTCTTTTTAAGGTGAGAAAACTTACCTCGAAAAGCGAAGAGTCTGCGCATTCAAATCCACGGTGGTTTTTCTTCCTCTCTTTCTCTCTTTTCCTTCTCTTTTTTACTCTCTTTCCCTCTCGTTTCTTCTTGTGCTTTGGTATTCTTATTTTCTTTTATCCTTCCTTCAAATATTCATTGATCCTCCATTAGAAAAGGGGAGTTGGGACAATCGGTAAGGTTATCTTCTGTTTTTTTCTAATCAAAAGGTTTATTTTTTCCTCTTTTTGCAGGACGTGGGAAAATAATAATAAAGAGGAGGAGGATGGAAGGGAGGGAAGGAGAGGGGGAAAAAAAGAGAGCAGCACACACCTTATTCAAATTCCTATTGCACCTTTCATATGAGAAGAATTTATGAATTTATAGCCATTTAATAAGCTATTTCGATCTGAAGCAAGCGAGCCATGGAAATGACTAGGAGGAGACGCGGCCGGGAGACGGAGCGGCGGCAGGCGAGAACGGCGGAGAGCACGTGTATCCCGTCTCACAGTTGGAGCAACACTGAGGGAGAGACACGCAGGCGGCGGTGAAGCGGCGAGGACGAGGGCGGGGTCAAGCGAGAGGGTTGCCACGGATTTATTCTTCTTTCCCTTTTATTATCCCTTTCTGGGTCTTAGAAAGCTTTGTGCTTTTACTATTTCAACGCAGGATCGACTGTTGATTGTACAGAAGGAGTAGGAAACGGTTGTCATCCACCATGGAAGCGAGAGGAACGGAGAAGGACGAAAGATCATCGCGCATCGGCCATCGTAAACAAGAGCACGCGCGCCAAATCTCTTTGTCCCGCACGCTCGCCTTCGAACCGCCATTTGCGAAAAGAACGTGCGGGATCCACTCCTATGGGCCGATATTATGACTTGACAACTATCATTCGCTGCTTCAAAGATATGCAAATGCCGCACGTATTGGAATTAAGAGAAAACAACGTGGGAAATAGGTGCAGCGGCCCCTTTTCTTTGTCCTGAAACGTGAATACACTCACGGGCGCGGTACACAGTTGCCAACATTTGCAACGCGATGACGTTTTTTTCACATTTATTTTCAAATGACATCGGTAATTACCCAAAAGAATTCACTTCGCTCGTCTGCCTCGTTTGGGAAGGCGTGCTGGCCAGCGTCGACAAACAACGTGTGATGAACAGTAAAACCCCGTTGGCCGATCCCGAAGAGCAGAAATTATTATCGTTATGCAAAGAGAGAGAGAGAGGGAGAGAGGGAGAAAAGCAATGATGCAAACCTCACCCCCCTTGAAAATCAATGACACATCATACACGCCACTTTTTTCGAGTGAGTGTTGCCCCGTGGATCCCAAAGCGACGCCAGAACTCCCCTTAATCAACCAGAAAAGGGTATAAAAAAGGGAGGGATATAATTTAAGGGGGAAACGGCGGCGTGTGGTAACTAGTGCGGGAAGGCAGTTGGCGCGCTCAAGGTGGAGCAACAATGAAGGCCTATGACGCTTTCCTTTTTATTCACGTCAGAGGAGGCCTACGGACCTCTCCTGTGGGCTGTGGGCGGCTGGGGGCGATCGGGCCTACTCACCGGAAGGAGATCAGTTTAATGACACTATTATTCTGGTGATAATTATCGTTATTGCTGCTGTTATTATTACTGTTGTCAACGTTTGTATTCTTGTCTTTTTATTTATGGTTACCATAAACATAGCGGCTGATTTGATAATTTTTACAATTATGATCGTTGTTATAGTTATTGTCATTCATTAGTATTGTTATTGATATTATTATTATTGTTGTTGTTGTCATTATAATAATAATTATTATAATTATTATTGTTATTGTCATTATTAATATAATAGATATTATTAGTAGTAGCAATAGTACCATTATTAATATTACAACTACTATCATCATCATCATCAATATCATCTTGCCAAAGTGAAAACTGCATAGGCTAACGATTAAACGGGAATGTAAAGAAACTAATAATAATGATAATAATAATGGCAACAATAACAAAAACAACAACAACAATAACAATGATAACATCAACGGCAACAATAACAACAACAATAATAATGGCGATGCCCTCTGTCGGCGGCAACCAGCGTCTCCTCTATGCTTTTGTTGACAGGAAGTGTTTTACGAACGGCAGTTGTATCAATAAAAAGGGAGGATTATTTCGGGGATCTCGCCTGAACTTTAAACCTCCTCTTTCTCTAACCTCAACCTCGTCTCTCTCTCTCTCTCTCTCTCTCTCTCTCTCTCTCTCTCTCTCTCTCTCTCTCTCTCTCTCTCTCTCTCTCTCTCTCTCTCTCTCTCTATATATATATATATATATATATATATATATATATATATATATATATATATATATATATATATATATATATATATATACATACATATATATATATATATATATATATATATATATATATATATATACATACATATATATATATATATATATATATATATATATATATATATGTGTGTGTGTGTGTGTGTGTGTGTGTGTGTGTTTAATGCATTCATACGATTTTTTCTATAGAAAATAAATAATCACAAACCAAAACAAACTGAAGCGAGCCCATGCGTTGGCCACACTTCAAAACTTCCTGTCGTAAACATGAGCACACGCACACGTGTACACACATACACACACACACTCACTCATCCACTCACACACTCACTCACACTCACTCATCACACACACACTCACTCACTCACTCACTCACTCTCACTCACTCACTCACTCACTCACTCACACACACACTCACACACACACACACACACACACACACACACACACACACACACACACACACACACACACACACACACACACACACACACACACACACACACGCTGGAGTCTCCGATGCGTTCATCACCCTGTAAATTGTTCACTCATATTCGATCGATATTCGAACCGCCGTCGTCGAACCGGGTCCGTTGGGATCTGTGCTTGTTTGGCCATTAGTTCGTTAAACAGTACGAAACGGAAACTTTGAAATGCGTTGATGTTATTTGTGTTTTATTTATCTGTGCGTTTGGATTAGTCGCAGCTTAATTTCTTATTTGTAAAACGTAAAAGATAATGTTTTATTTTGATCGCTCTACTTTTTGTAAGTATATAGACTGGTTGTGTTTGAAACGAGTTGATGTTACTTATATTTATAAAGCTTAATACAATTTATTTTCACTTAGGTTTTTGCTCTTTACGCGTATAGTATCATTTTGCAAAATATCGGCAAGGATACTTTTGCAAATGCCTTGACTCGTGCAGCTCGCTCTAGTGCAAGGGACCTTTTTATAAAGCATAATTTACGGTCCATTAGCTCGGGAGCGAGGCGTAATTAGGTAATAGATATAAAGGATGCTGGATATTAAACTACGCAGCAAGTAGGCAAAAAAAAAAAAAAAAAAATGGCGGGAGATATAAAGATTACTTCCCTCGAAAATTATGTCCTTCATACCACTCTTTCATAAATTTATCTTTCTCGTAAATTTCTTCGCTTTCGGTTCCAGGAGTATGAAAAAATTGTCCATTGATATTTAGGTGAAAGGATTGACTCTTCATGTTGTGGAAAACGAGCCTAAAACATTTCGAAAAAGAGGTAGAAATTACGCGGACCTAATTAATGGCTAAATCAATTAAAACATCGTCAATTTAGGAAACTATACACCTCGATAATTAGATATTCAAAACCTGAATTTTGTGATCAATGAGTGATACAGCAGCAATTAAATCCACTTTCCACTTTCCATTATTTTCGAAACTTTACAATAGTGTATTTCATTATTTTCCAAATCACGTGGAAATTAATCGACACAATTGTGTGTTTTAAACCGACGTGTTTAGAACAGCTCTTAAATTATTATCAAAAACACCAAGAAATATTTTATGCTCGTGCCTGCTCCTTTCCCGCCATATTTCATGCGGTTGATTATAAACCCTGTTGCTGATATCGTTCAAACAAACTGAATCGCTCGCTGTAGAGGGAAAAGGGAAAGGAAGAGAATATGTAAATGTAGAAGGAAGAAAAGAATTAGAAGGAGGAAGAGGTAGAGGAGGACACGGAGAGAGAGAGAGAGAGAGAGAGAGAGAGAGAGAGAGAGAGAGAGAGAGAGAGAGAGAGAGAGAGAGAGAGAGAGAGAGAGAGAGAGAGAGAGAGAGAGAGTGAGAGAAGAAAGAAAGAAAGGAACCCCCCCAGAAAATATCGAGAATAGGGGAAGACAGAGATACGCAGTAATTTTTTTTTCAAAGGTCACGTGGCCACGGTCTTCTTCCTCTAAACTTTTGGTAAAATGTCGGGATTAACGCTATACGGACCCAAAATCCTTATTTATAGATAGGAACATATGAGGTTTTCTACTCCTCCTTCTTCTCTCTCCCTCTCTCCTTCTTCCCCTCTTCCTTTTTCTTCTCCTCCTTCTTTTTCTTCTTCCTTCCTCCTCCTTCTTCCTTCCTCTTCTTTTCTTCTTCTCTCTTTCTTCTCCTTCTCCTCCCCCTCCCCCTCCCCTCCCCCTCCTCCTTCTTCTTCATTTCATCTTCCCTTTCTCTTTCTCCATCTTCTTCCTTTCCTCCTCCTCCTTCCTCCTTCTTCTTCTTCCTTTCCTTCTTCTCCCTCTTCTTTTTCTTCTCCTCTCCTCCTCCTCCCTCTCCTCTTCCCCTTTCCTTCCTCCTCCTTCCTTTTTTGTCGGAACATACAGTAGCAACAACATTTCTCCTTTTCCGACTATTCTTGTTGCCAGTGTGTCGACCTTTAGAAGAAAAAAAATCGATGGCTTGTGATACACATCTGTAGAGCTAAGAGGACCATACCCGCTCCTTTCCCACAGTAAGGTTTCTTTTCACATATCGATATGTCGGATAATGGTCTTATCGGTTAAAGGGTAACGGTACAGAGCCGCAAAGACAATACAAAGTGGTGTTATAATGTTCTTTCACCTTTATGTTCCAAGGCTGGTTAAATATAGACAACCTCTGTTTTGCCTTCTGACGTGACCATAATAAAACGTATATAGCCTTCCCCGCTGAGCGCTGTGATACGTTTCTGTGTAGGAAGAAAGGGCGAGGAAAAGAGACGTAGAGAATAGGAATAAGAGAGAGTGAAAGAGAGAGAGAGAGAGAAAGAAAGAAAGAAAAAGAGTGAGTGAGAGATTGATTGCGTCTGTGATTGAAAGGGTAGCTCTCTCTCTCTCTCTCTCTCTCTCTCTCTCTCTCTCTCTCTCTCTCTCTCTCTCTCTCCTCTCTCTCCTCTCTCTCTATAAGTGAAAGAGTGAGAGAGAGAGAGAGAGAAATTAAGAAGAGAAAAGAGAAATTGATTGGGGCGTGTGATTAAGAGAGTGTGTGTGAAAGAGAGAGACAAAGAGAGAGAGGGGGGGGGGGTAAGCAGGAGGCAGATTTAAAGACAGATTGATAAGCAGATATACAGATAAGGTAACAGGAATATTGATTGGAATCTGAAAAAAAGTGAAAGGAACAAACAGATAGACAAAGAAATAAGCATTTTCTTTACTTTTTCTTCTTCCTTTCTATTTTGAACTTTCTCTCTCTCTCTCTCTCTCTCTCTCTCTCTCTCTCTCTCTCTCTCTCTCTCTCTCTCTCTCTCCCCTCTCTCTCTCATCTCTCTTCTCTCTCCCTTTCCCTCATAAAGTGAAAGAGTGAGAGAGAGAGAGAGAGAAATTAAGAAAGAGAAAAGAGAATTGATTGGGCGTGTGATTAAGAAGTTGTGTGTTGAAAGAGAGAGACAAAAGAGAGAGAGGGGGGCGGGGTAACCAGGAGGGCAGAATTTAAAGACAGATTGATAAGCAGATATAC
>NW_020869172.1:26230-33730 GCF_003789085.1 Penaeus vannamei
ATCTATCATCTATCTATCTATCTATCTATCTATCTATCTATCTATCTATCTATCTATCTATCTATTATCTATCTATCTATCTAAATATATTAAATATAATATATATATATATACTATAGATATTATGTCGTGTGTGGGAGTGTGTTGTGTGTGTGTGGCGTGTGATGTGTGTGTGTTTGGCTTGTGTGTGTGTGTGTGACTGTGTGTGTTCAATGTACTTTATCTTGCTATTCTCTCTCTTCTCTTCTCTATGATACTTTATCTATCTGTCTATCTATCATATCATATCAAATCTATCTATCTACTTACATCAACTCATCTCTTTTAGTCCTTCTGATTCTTAGTAATGAATTTTATTATCTATTATTTCATATTTATTTTCTTATGGATTATTATTTTTTTTTTTAAGCTGCACTGTTGACAACTAGCTTAAAGCCAATGTCTTCTGCGGTCAAAAACAAAAACAAAACAAGTAGTAAACAAAGAAAGAAAAGAAAGAAAAAAATATCATTTATAACTTTAATGCATTTTTCCCTTCTGTTTTCTTTCAGCTGATGTCTCATCACACTCAGGATGCGCTTTGATGAAAGGAGAAAGATCCGTGAGGTCTTCAAAAGGGTTCTGAGTGAAAGTCGCCGAACAAGTCACTGAGATGAACGCAAGCCAAGCCCTTTAAATTAGGCAACGAGGACAGGTCATTATCGTAAAATATCATCCTTTTTTCGGCGTCAATCGTTTCTGCTTTCGTTTCTTTGTTCTTTATCCTTTGTTTCCCTCCCGGCCGTCTCCTGTCTTCCTCCACCGTCTCCTTCTTCCCTCCTCCACCGTCTTCCTTCTTCCTCCATCGTCTCCTTCTTCTCCACCTTCTCCTTCTGTCCTTCACCGTTCCTTTCTTCCTCGCTCCGCCTCCTTGCCATCCATCGCCTCCTATTGAACCGGGCAGTCGTGCTTCTCTCATCCTTCGGAAAGCTGTGAGCGTCTCCTTCTTCCTCCACCTTCCCCTCTTCCTCCACCTTCTCCTTTCTTCCTCCCCCTTCACCCCTCTTCCTTCCACCAACTCCTTCTTCCTCCACGCACCTCCTTCTTTCCTGCCAACCACCTCCTTCTTCCTCACATCTCCTTCTTCCTCCCCCTTCTTATCCCTCTCCTTCCTCCACCTCCCTTCCTCCTCCAACCTTTAGTTTCCCTCCTTTCCTCCCCACGCATCCTCCCTCCCTCTTCCTCCTATCGCCTCCTCTGAAAACCTGGCCAATCGTGCTTCTCTCTCCTTCGAAAATGCTGTGACCGGCCTCCTTTTTTCTCCCACCTTCCCTCTTCCTCCCCCTTTCTCCTCTCCTCCCCCTCTCCCTGCTTCCTCCTTCGTCCGCTTCTTAAACCCTCCACCTCTTCCCTCTTCCTCCACCTTCTCCCTCTTCCTCCACCACCTCCTTCTTCCTCCACCTTCTCCTTCTTCCCTCCCCTTCTCCCTCTTCCTCCACCTTCTCACCTCTTTCCATCCACCCATCTCCCTCCTTCCTCCACCATCTTCCTCCTCTCTCCAATCCGCCTCCTCTGAACCTAGCCAGTCGTGCCTTCTCTCATCCTTTCGGAAAGCTGTGACCGCCTCCTTCTTCCTCCACCCTCACCCTTTTCCCCTTCTCCCTTCGTGCCCTCCCCCCTCTCCCTCGTTCCTCACTCTTCCTTTTTCTCCACCTTTTTTCCTCACCTCCTTTTCCTCCCACCTTCTCTTCTTCCTCCACCTCTCTTCCTCCTCCACCTTCTTCCTTCCTCTCCAACATTCTCCTCCTTCCTCCATCGCCTCCTCTGAACCTGCCCAATCGTGCTTCTCTCATCCTTCGAAAAGCTGTGACCGCCTCCTTCTTCCTCCACCTTCTCCTTCTTCTCCACTTCTCCCTCTTCCCCACCGTCCTTCTTCCTCTTACCGTCATCCTTCCCCACCCATTCTCCCTCTTCCTCCACCACCTCCTTCTTCCTCCACCATCTCTTCCTCCACCTTCTCCCTTCCTCCTCTTCCTCTCCCTCTCTCCTTCACCTTCATCCTTCCTCCTACCTCTTCATCCATGCCTCTTCTCATCCTTCGAAAAGCTGTGACCCGCTCCTTCTTCCTCCACCTTCACCCTCTTCCTCCATCCTCTCCTTCTTCCTCCGCCTTCTCCCTCTTCCTCCACCATCTCCTTCTTCCTCCACCTTTCCCTCTTCCTCCACCCACCTTCTTCTCCTCTCCTTCTCCCTCTTCCTCCCCCTTCTCCTTCCTCCTCCCCCTTCTCCCTCTCCTCCACCTCCTCCTTCCTCCACCGCCTCTCTCATCCTTCGAAAAGCCGTGACTTCAACCTCCGATCACTCCTCCTCAACTTTTACTCGGGAATCGGCATGCTGAAAATGGCGGCACGAGCATGAATCTCATAGCAATGCAAACTTTGGGGCGAAACTTGGAAAGGCTAACTGCATATATATTGACTGTTCACTCTTTTTTTTCGGAGCAGGAGGGAAAAGAAAGAAAGAGAGAAAGAAAGGGAGAGGGAGAAAGAAGCGGAAAAGAAAATGGAGGGGGGAGAAATTGAGACAGAATGGACAAAGCGGGAAAGAAATTGGTGTGACTGAGAAAGACAAGCGAAGGGAAAACGAAATAAAGACGGGAAGTTCGACACATGCCTTCGTGTGCGTGTGCGTGTGTATGTACACGCTCACACACACACACGCACAACACACACACACACCACACACACACACACACACACACACACACACACACACACACACACACACACACACACACACACACATACACACATACACACATACACACACACACACACACACACACACACACACACACACACACCCACACACACCAATATATATATATATATATATATATATATATATATATATATATATATATATATATATATATATAATATATATATATATATATATATATATATATATATATATATATATATGTATGTGTGTGTGTGTGTGTGTATGAGCGTGTTGAGTGTGTGTGTGGTGTGTGTGTGAGTGTGTGTGTGTGTTGTGTGTGTGTGTGCACGTAGATTTGAATGCGACATCCTCCCATTTTTCCGATTTCAAACCGTATAATCAGTAATGAATAAATTCCCCAAACAAATGCAGAGGGATTGGTAAAACATCACCAAATCCAATCTTAGTTCTTGCATGATTAAGCAAACGCATTAACGAATCTGAAGAAGAGAGAGAGAGACGAATGAAGGGAGGGATGGAGGAAAGGAGGAAAGGTGGAGGGGAGGGAGGGAGTGAAGGAATAGAAGAGAAAGGAGAAGTACGAGAGGGGAAGGAGGAGAAGAAGGAAGAGAAAGGAGGAAGTAGGAGAGGGAGGAAGGAGGAGGAGGATTAGAGAGAGACGATGAGGGCTGAAGAAGAGAGAAAAGGAGAAGGGAAAAGAAATGAGAAAAGAAAAGAAAGAACAAATGGAAGGTAATGAAGGAGAGAGAGAAAGAGGAAAATGAAAAGTAAGAAAAATAAAGACATGGAAATCGGGGATGGAATGGGAAGAGACGACAGAGGAGGAAAAGAAGGATGAGGAGAAAATTGGGAATAGAGAGGGAGGGACGCGATGAGAAAGTGAAGGGAGGGAGAAGGGGAAGGAGAAGAGAAAGAAGTGAAATAACAAAGAAGAGAAGGAGAGAAGGAGGAAGTGAGATAAGAAAGGAAAAAGAGAGTGAAGGGAAGAAAGAGCGAAAGAAAGGAAGGAGGAGAAATTGAATAGAGAAGAGAGAGGAGAAGAAAGACCGAGAGAAAGGAAGGAGGGGAAAATGGAAAAGAGAAGAGAGAAAAGAAGAAAATCCGAAAAAGAGGGAGAGAAAATGGAAGAACGAAGAGAGAGGTGAAGAACGAGCGAAAGAATGGAAAATGGAAAAAAGAAAGAGAGATGAAAGAACGAAAGAAAGGAAGGAGAGAAAATGGAAGAGCGAAAAGAGAGAATACAGTCACCCAACTATAACAGCGGCACCCAAAATTCCTCCAGAAGAAATAAACCAAAGAAAAAAAAGCAACAATAATAAATCCAAAGTAAAACAGAAGGAAACCAAAACACTCGAGAAATGAACCAAAGTAAAAATGATAATAACAAATCCAAAGTAAAACAGGAGGCCAAACCACTCCCTCCTCGACACACTCTCCTGAATACATAACAAGGGTCTTATTTCAATCGGGAAAAAAAAATATCTGATGGAGATCTGTGGAAGATGGCATTTAACCGAAAATAAATAATAGCGAGATAAAGAAACTGTTCTAATGTTGATGAAAAGAAATGATAATTAATTAGTCCTGCAGCTGAGGCAATTATCTCCATGAGGGGGGCGTATCTGTGTTGGATACAAATGAGAAGGTAAAAGGATGGGAAGGGAGATGGAGATTGAGAGAGAGAGAGAGAAAGTGAGGGAGAGAGAGAAAGGGGGAAGAGGGGAGAGATAATGAAAGATAGTGAGAGAGAGAGAGGTGGAGAAAGAGAAAAAAGAGATAATGGGGGAAATAGGAAGAAGAGAGAGAGAGAGTGAGATACAGCAAGAGAGAGAGAGTGATACACAGCAAGAGAGAGAGAGAGAGACAGATGGAGAGAGAGAGAGAGAGAGAGAGAGAGAGAGACAGAGAGGAGAGAGAGAGGAGAGAAGAGAGAGAGAGAGAGAGAGGGAGAGAGAGAGAAGACAGAGAGAGAGCGAGAGAGAGAGAGAGAGAGAGAGAGAGAGAGAGAGAGGAGAGGAGAGAGAGAGGAGAGAGGAGAGAGAGAGAGAGAGAGAGAGAGAGAGAGAGAGAGAGAGAGAGAGAGAGAGAGAGAGAGAGAGAGAGAGAGAGAGAGAGAGAGAGAGAGAGAGAGAGAGAAGAGAGAGAGAGAGAGAGAGAGAGAGAGAGAGAGAGAGAGAGAAGAGAGAGAGAGAGAGAGAGAGAGAGAGAGAGAGAGAGAGAAGAGAGAAAGAAAGAGAGAGAGGGGGGAGAGAAAAGAGATAGCGAGAGAAAGAGAGACTAAATAAAAAAATTCAAAAAAATCTGGGACAAGGAGATGCAAGGGCTGATACAGATTAATCCAAAGGTGAGCTGAATCCGACGACAGAGTGCATTCCCTTTGGCGAAAGAAAGACGAACTAAAACAATCATTGTGCATTTTTTAGTGTCTGATGCAATTGAAAGCAGCGCAGATACTTTGAAGCTGTGTCTATGTGTGTGTGTGTGTGTGTGGGGGGGGTGCAGTTGTCCATGATCGGATATTTACTGAGGTTTTAATGGAAGTGTGGATCTGTAATCTATTGTTCGCTACGTACATACACACATACATATATACAAACATAGAATAGTATGCACACATACATTCCCGCATACACAAATACATAACACGTACCATCTGCGAGAGAATATGACACACCAAGAAGAACATTCATATTGTTGCGACCCCCCGAGGCAGACAGAGAGCGCATGTCCCCTTCCCTTGGTCGCATTCTTGGCACTGGCCGGCTGCCGGAGCGCTCGAGCCTATTCCCACCTAAATGCCGGTCCTCCCCTGGGAATGGCGGTGCCTCCTTTGCTCCCCCGGTGGCACTCGGGTTACTTCCGCTGCGCTGTATGGGCGAGGACGAATTCTTATGGAGAGTGAGTGAGAAACTGGGTTCTTGCGGTTCCTGCAGGATCGTGGAAAATCATGGATGTTGGAATTGACATTTCCAGACGTGGGATATCATGGAATTTAGTTTTCAAGTCTGGAAAATCATGGAATTTAGTTTTCAAGTCTGGAAAATCATGGAATTTTAGTATTTATGTCTTTTAAAATTTTGGGACTGAAAGTTTTGGTGAAATATCGGTTCGGCGACTAGTTATAGTTGGGTGAATCCCTAGAGTAAGCACTAGGGATTCACCAGTAGGATTCATTATTTTATAACCAAGGTAAGCACTAGGGATTTTTTTGGGTGATCGCCAGTTGACTAATATTTCGCGAATGCTAACAGCAACACTGCCAGCTGATGACATGACTAAGATAACGAAAACTCGACGCACTTGACAGTCAGCGATCGATTCAAACCAGCTGATTTATTTCTCTTGACGTTAGGTTATGAACGAATCTGACGAAATGAAATATGGTTCATATCCATTCACAGTCCTGTCATTGTACTAATCCCAGAATTGAGTTTTCATAGCAACACTCTGATCTCATAACGACATTCGTGAACATGACCGATCGCATTTTCTCATAGGGCCAAGGTCATACGAGCGAAGAGGTCGTCGATATGGTGTCGTGTCTCAATAAAGTACACTCACAAGTCATGACAAATCTCTTATATTTGATAGCATCAACTTTGAAATATTGTACATTTTGTAATAGGATATAAGTAACGTGAATATGCATCTATTGTCATGGAAAAATGCCAAAACCTCTCTGGGAAGTTGTGGAAAAGTCATGGAATTTTGATACGAATCCTGGAGAAAGAGGAAGAGAAAGAGAGACACGCATACAGAGACGAACAGAAAGAGAGACACAGTAAGAAACAGAGTTGAACAGACGGATAGATAGAGAGAGAATGAGAGCGAAAGGGGGAGAGGTGGAGGAAAGAAGAGACTGACAGACAGATGTACAGACAGAGAACCAGAAAAATAACTATTTACAAAAAAAAAAAACGAAACGGTGACAGGCAGACAGAGACGAACAGAAAGGGAGGCAGAGAGAAACACACAAAGAAACAAGAGTTAAATAGACAGCAAGAGAGAGAAAGAGAAAAAAAACAAAAGGAGGAGAAATATACAGACAGCAAGAAAGAGAGTGAAAGGTAGAGAGATAGCGGAAAGAAGAGACAAATGAAGACAAATACACGGCAGAGAGAAGAAAAAAAATGACCTGCGAAAGTCTTCTGGAGGAAACGAGAGAGAGAAAAAAAAGTCCTAGGCGGTGTTGCGACACCAATAGCTGCGACACTGAAGCAAGAAAGGTCATCTGCTGCAAAAGTTCGTATCATAACTTCGATCTCCTGTGATGGAAGGTCATTGGAACAATATCTGCAGCTCAGGTTTTGGCTCTCGCTGCGAAGGCTGGAGGAGAAAGTTTGCGAAATATTACCCACTGTGATATATATCAGGGAGAAGTAATGCAGGTATCTTATATTTTTCGAAGTAGTAAGCGACGAAAAGGCACGCATATACTCATTCACACATACAAATGCACAACATACACGCATGCACAGACGTGTGTGTGTTGTATGTGTCTGTGCGTTGCATATATATAATATATATATATATATATATATTATATATATATGTATACTATATATATATATATATATATATATATAAATATATATATTATATATTTATATATATATATATATATATATATATATATAATACTATATATATATATATATATATATATATATATATATATATATATAATATATATATATATATATATATATATATATAATATATATATAATATATACTATATATATACATACTATATATAATATATTACTATATAATA
>NW_020869172.1:48730-58730 GCF_003789085.1 Penaeus vannamei
TTTCCTGTCATTGCCTCCGCTAAGGAGGTTATGTTTTTGGTATTGTTGGTTAATTGGTTATCAGGATATGATCGTGAACCGCATCCTGCGCAGAATTTAAAAATTAATGAACATATCTTTATGATCTTCACACTAGACGTGTGTCTAAGTCCAACTTAGATGCCATTAGATTTTGATGGTGATCCAGATCATGTTCCAGATGCAAGAACTTTTCTTTGTTTGTTCATTGGATAGTTGGTTGGTAAGATAACTCAAAGTTTTAACATTTTTTAATGATTTTCTTTACTAGAGGTGTGTCTTGGCCTGACTTAGATGCCATTAAATTTGGGTGGTGATCCGGATCATGATCTAGATCCAAGAACTTTCGCTTGTTTGTTGGATAGTTGGTGAGCAGGATGACTCGAAACTTTTTAAAAAATCTTCTGCAATTTTTTTTTAACCAGAGGTGTGTCTTAGCCTGACATAGATGCCATCAAATTTTGGTAGTTATCCAGATAAAGGAATTTTTGTTGGTTGGTTGGTTGGTTGGTTGGTTAGTTGATTAGCAAGATAACTCAAAAGGTTATGAACAGATATTTATGAAATTTTACTAGAAGCATTTCTTAAAGCGTTTTAAGCAGGAAAATTTCTTGCCTAAAATCTCAACTTTTATTTTTCTTTCTTTCTTTCTTTTTTTTGGGGGGCTATCTCAAGATTTTTTCTTGCCTTCTCAAAAGACCCCTTAGATGGCAAGACTTTCGCTTGCTAAGTCAAACGGTGTCCTGTCACCATGCCGTTGGTCAATAACTCCGCTCAATATATTGTCTGAGGAATTACTTTTTTACGGTTTCTGTCTCTGTAATTTCCATAAAATTATATTTAAAAAATATGAAATTAATTGAAAACGAAAGGTTTGTGTAGATTGTGGGAATGAAAAGGTTTTAATTCATATACCATTATAAAATTTACTTTTAAACTCCTCCTCTTTCTAAACCGATAGTATACCTACTATTCAATGAAATAGAAAATAATCAAGTGGAAAAGTCTCAAAACTTCTAGCAACATTCTTCTGTTGATATCGTAATATCATTATCATTTTCAATTTCATAAAATTGTATATATGGAAATGGGCAGCCTATACGTTAATTCAGTTACTCATTTGGTTTGATAGTGCGTCAGAGTGTAAGAGCTGCCAAACAGAAATTTGTGTCACTCTTTTAGAGGTAATGTATATGCAAACAAGAGAAAATATTATGCTTCGTAAAGATGTTTGGGTGCGTTATGGAAGATAATTAAGTTTAAGAGTAAAATTTTTGGGTCCTTAACGGTGAGCCACCAGACAGATCATTTGTTAATGTCTAAATCCCTGTGACAGATCTGATCAATCTGCACTAGCCACATTTAGGGCTTCCCTTCCCAGAGGTATCTCTAAAGATAGCCCGGTGGGTGCTAATGTCCCCGGGGTGTTGAGCTTGGTACCCTGACAGCATGAGTTGGCAGTCCTGGATTTTGCTGTAGGTTGTAAGGAGTCTACAACTGAACTCATGATGCTACTCTACAATGATTCACAGCATATGGATATGGTTTATTGAGAAATTGCCAAGAGTGAAAGCAGATTGTTCTGGTTTCTGGTGCCTCAGTACATCTCAGAAGGATATGAGCAAGAACTCTCTTTAGCATGCTAAGCAGTGCCATGCCTTAGTAACGACAGCAGTTCTAACAATCCCGTTTTCTCTTCTAGAAAAACTTCACCATGCCCTTTATCTGGTCTGGGGTATTGTATTGGACAGCCACTGACTGGCCAGCCAAAATGCAAATCCCGTGGCATAAGTTCACCACTATTTCTTTAACAGTTCAGCAGGGATGCTTCAAATTCCCTCTGTTTTACCACCCTTCAGCGTAAAGATCCCCTCCTTTACTCTGTCAGGGAAGGAGGTTTCTTGCTGATGAGCAGATCTAGCAATGGAATTACGACACCACTTGTGCTCAGCCTCCAAGAAGGTAATAAGTAGGCCCTAGATGACCTCATCTGCTTTCCCTGAATTTTCGGGAGTAAGTAATATTGATACTGTTATTGTTATTATTGACATTATAATTGTTATGTTAATAAAATATAAAGTTGAAAAAGATATAAAAAATAATCTTTCTGACAAACAAGAAAAGAGTAAACAGATGAGATAGGTAGGATTAGTAACTGACAAGATTAGTAATATAAAAGTTAGCATGTACATTAGCATATGTGATTAAGGATTAAGAAGGATTTCCAAATATTGCATATAACTACAGGATTACAGTAAAATAAAAAACATTGCAGTCTCATGTTCCTTTTTTATTGGATACATACAAATACTTTTAGGAAAAATAAAAATGATGAACAAAGTCAGTAAAATTGACAATAAGAATGGCCAAGTTTCAAATAATATTGAAAATTCTTTTGAACATCATAAGGAGCAAAATAAAAAATCTAATCTTAAATCTAGTGCATCTAGACAATATACCTAAATAACCTTCCAGTATAGTCACAATCTAGCAAAATCTGCTGTAACTTTTTATTGCTCCAAACAATAAAAAATATGTTATTTGTCGTCTAAGTTATTTTACTTACGCAAAAAATTGGAATCCATGTGGCCTCCACCTTTCTGAAGTGACCCAATGCGTGACTTCACTCGGTCCTGGATGGAACTGCTTGATGCACTCAGCACATGGCTTCTGAAATATGAGAATTCATCATTTGAATTTGTTTATGTGCCAACATCTAAGCTCATCAAGTGCATTCTGAAACATTTTATGGTATCATAGTGAATTCATGCCTTGTTATATTTGAAAAACTGATTGCTTTGTCAAAGATAAACACTAATAAAACTTACTATCTTTAATCTAAGTGGCAATTAGAATTTTTAAAATTATTAACTGATGATAACATTAATGGTAAAAATAATTAACATAGTCTAACAGTAATTACTTTAAAAACTTTTCTGCATTTTCCTCCATCTCTTCCTCTTTCTTCCGCTCTTCCTCATAGCGCTGGATGTTATCCTTCCTGTCCTGATCTCGCTTCCTTGCAGCATCCATCATCTCTTGTCTTTTCTTTTCCATTTCTTTGGCAGTCAGCTTCGGCTTGCCCCCGTATCTATGATGCCCGTTTGATGCTCCATCTCTTGACCTTTCCTGGTCTCTACTGTTTCTATCCCTACTTCTGCTCCTGCTCCTGCTTCTGCTATGGCCTCTGGACTTTCTGTATCTATCATCCCTTCTTCCTCTCTCCCTGCTCCTATCTCTGCTTCTGCCTCGTCGGTCTGATGCAAAGTCATTGCTTCTTTCTCTTCTTCTATCCCTGCTCACTCTCCTCATCTCCTCTCTATCTCTGTCCAGTTCTCTGTTCCTTTCCACATAACCATCTCCTCTCCCAGTATCTCGGTGTTTAAAGGACTTCCTGGATCCTCTGTCTGGACTGTGCTCCTTCTCAGTGCTTCTTCCAAAGCCTTTTTGCATTGAGGTCTGAATTCCTTCTCTGTCTGAATACCTATTATGTCTAGTACTTGTATCTTGTTCACTTTCTGATTCTTCCTTCTTCTTGGATTTCTTCTTTTCAGACTGAAAATAGAGAAATGTTCATCAATAAACAATTTTTTTATTCTGCTGCATTTCTGAAGTTTTTTGCATTGGTACTCTCTCTATATGCCTCCAACTAGCCATCATCGCTGTTTTATGTACTGTCCGCTGTAGTTTTTATTGTGAATTTGGTTACTTAAAGCTGGCTCCACAAGTGTTTAGCCACTGTAGATTAATAGGCCTTACTGACAATTTCCAAATTCTTTTAGTTTGTAGGATTTCCCCCCCCCCAATTCTGTTAATAAAAATACATCAGTCATAATCAACATAATTGACATTAAAATTATTACAATGTTGTCAAATATTAATAATAATAAAAATCAAAGAGAATCTTCCCAAAAATCAAGAAAAAGGGTAAATAATAGACTCTTTGGTGACTAAATACTTGAGGAAGCATCTATGCATAAGCACTATTAATAAAACTAAATTCAGAGGGCATGAAATGCATATCATGCAATCTGTTACCATTGGGTTAACAAAATAAGACAAATACTTACATTCTTTTTAGCTTTCTTTTCCTTTTTCTTCAGTTTTCTTTTCCTTTCCTCATCTGAGCTATCACTGGTTTCACTTTCACTAGCTTTCTTCTTTTTGCTTTTCTTTTTCTTCTTCTTCTTATCTTTCCGTTTCTTTCTCTTTTCCTTCTTCCTTTTCTCATATTCTGAATCGGATGAATCACTACTGCTGCTGCTGCTCTCACTGCTAGAGCTACTGCTTGAGGACCTTTTCTTTTTCTTCGTCTTTATTGCTGATATCTGAATATGGAAACAAGATTACAACTTTGCAGAATGTAATATCACATAATTTCTAAAATCATAAATTGCCTTCATGTGACTTGCAAAAAAACATAATCTAACCAATATAACAAATAGACTACATGTTTAATATTTGAAAATGCTTAATATGCACAAATATGCTCTACATGTTTTTCATCAACAGAATGCGATAAATTTACCAAACTGCGTGGTATAGGATGGGGGTATGGAGTGCGGGTGGGGATACAAAACAAAGTGGGTGTTCTCCGGGGCTTAAATCTTTACAGAACTGGTTGATTTTCTTTTTACCAATAAATATTAACTGTAGCCTTGGTGTATAAGACCTTGGCACACACCTTGTCTAATACCCTCTACTGATCTTGGATATTTTCGTAGAATGTAAACGGCAAGAAAGAGCCAAGGGTTTTAAGAAGGGGTTAGTTCCAAGGTAGCACAAGTGGTGATAAATCTTTATTGAATATTTCTCGGTTTCAGCTAACTGGTATTCTACAGTGCAGTAACTGCTCTAACTCCATACTGCAATCACTTCTAAACTTGTATGCTGATAATTATGAGTAAAGTAGCCTTTGAGAGGCAATTTTACTACTCCTGTGATGGTTTCATTTAAGCATTCCAAGTTAGGCCACAGGAATTTTTTTTTCTTGAATAGCATAACTGCCGACATTTATTTCCAGAAAAAAAAAAAAATCAAATTTCCCGCCGATATTGTGACGTCTGCAAAAGATATAACAAAAAAAAAGAAAGAAATACAAATCAATTTGTCTATGATTCATTGTGTATGGTATCATTGCTCCTATCCCTAAAACAAAAATAAAATATATTTGGCGGAAATACCTTACTCTCATCCATCATGTCAGGTCTATTGTCTATTGTGTCCATGGTCAGTGGTCGTTCCTGATCAGTATTGGCGTATTTCTCATATGTGCAGAGAACCTGCACACTAGGATGTAAACTCACATTCAAACATCAAAACAAAAATGCTTGTTTTCTTGTTTTTACACTGAATTCCATTTCATATACAGAAAGGAAGTCCTTTTTCAACCTGTACAAAGTAGCAAAGTACATATATGTCAATTCTTTATGAATATCTTTTATTTTGATTTCCAAAATAATAAATTCTGGTTGAAAGAATTCTCTGTCTGTTTTCATTCAACTTCCTCCAGGTGAGGCTGGAACTGATAGATTCCTTTACGTCTGATCTTTCTTTCTTTCTTTCATACTCTTTTTTTTTTTTTTTTTTTTTTTTTTTTTTTTTTTTTTTTATGCTGCTGCCTCCCACCGACATTTCATTATCACCAGACTTGCTCGCTATTCAAGAAAAAAAATGCTGTGGCCTTATGAATAAATAAATAAATAGAAATCAGAACGATACCTCTGGTAACAACCGTCATGGCTGTATCACATTCTAAAATAAGTGATCTAAAATAGGCCTAATCAAAACATCTGTGTTTTCTCTTGGTTGCTGAAATCTAAAGTCTTTCTTGTTCCAAAGGCAAGGATGAAAGTTGATACTTATATACCTTTACTAGAATTATGTCATTCTGATGAAAATGTAGACAATATCCAATGTTCACTGCATGCTTTGCTTTGAAGAGTTACTAATTCTTATATATATATATATATATATATATATATATATAATATATATATATATATATATATATATATATATATATATATATATATATATATATATATATATATATATATATATAAATATATATATATATATATATATATATATTATATATATATATAATTTATTTATTTATTTTATTTATTTTATTTATTTTATTTATCTTATTTATTTTTTTATCAGTCAGTCAGTCAGTCAGTCAGTCAGTCAGTCAGTCAGTCAGTCAGTCAGTCAGTCAGTCAGTCAGTCAGTCAGTCAGTCAGTCAGTCAGTCAAGTCAGTCAGTCAGTCAGTCAGTCAGTCAGTCAGTCAGTCAGTCAGTCAGTTCAGTCAGTCAGTCAGTCAGTCAGTCAGTCAGTCAGTCAGTCAGTCAGTCAGTCAGTCAGTCAGTCAGTTAGTTTGTTAGTTAGTTGTGCAAAAATGAACTCGGACAACACCATTTCTTTCTCTTTGAAGTTCTAATTCACACCATAATTACAGAGACATCACCATCTAACAAACAAATTACACTTAAAAAGACTAAGGTTTGTAACTTTCAAAACAAGAGGATCACAGACATCACAACATGAATATCTGAGTCTTACAAGTTGCTGAAGTTGTTTCATCTTGACTGGATTGTCTGTAATTTGACGTCTGGTGGCTTCTTCATTCTGGCGGATCAGCAGAAGAGGATCTTCCATAAGTTTCCTTTTCATGTCTACCTGCATGTTTCCATCCCGACGCACTACTGACTCTGGGTTGATCTCTGAAAATTGACAGTGAGAAATAAAGTTGATCTCCATTATATAATCTGAAAAGCTATACATATTCTGTAATACAGCATATAAAAAAGTTATACATAATATGAAAAGCTATATATAATCTGTTTTATTTTATACATGCATATTTCCTATTTCATTTAAAAAAAAAAAAAAAAAAAAAAAAAAAAAAAAAAAAAAAAAAAAAAAAGTAAGCAAAGGTCAAATCAGAAGTAACATATATTTCTGAAAAATTTATTCTGTCCACACACCGTGCTCTATTGTGTAAGCAGGTTTGCTGCTCTGTGGGGCTTCATTCGCACTGCCCATGTCTTCCCTTCCCTCCTCATTTTCCATCTTTACCATCTGCTCAAAGGCAGTGTCAATCTTGCGTCCGAGCAGGTACTCTTCACGACTCACATGTCCACCAGGGCCCTAAGGGAGAGAGGCATGTCGGAAATCAATGAAGTTTGGTCTATGACATCTACTAATGGTACAATCTTACTACTATAAAGTTTTACATTAATAAATTGCCAGTTATATCTACTGAAGAATAGGTCTCAAAGAATTTGGTTGAAAAAAAACTTTTATTTTGGCTGAAATCATTGTCATTATCCTTTTTTTTTTTTAATAATGAGAGTTGAAATACATCACACAAATTCTTCCATACAGAGATGTGCAATATCCAAATATCAATGAAGTAAAACAAATAAATAAATGAGTAAATAAATAAATAATAAAAAAATTAAACACAAAAATAATGCAGATGCATCTGTATCTACACAGGAAGTTACATTTCTCTATAATATACTTAGGCCTATAAATGAAATATACATGTTCATCTATCATAACTTTCTTACCTTATACATCCAATCTAGTTTAGCATCCCCCTTCTTTTCCACGGCTCCAGATTCTTCTGCTGTTCTTTGGAGGAATTCTCTTTCTCTTTCTTCCTTTAGTTCCCGCTGCAATTCTGCCATTTTGCGGTCCTCTTCTGCTTTCTGCTGTTCTGCCTTCCATACTCGCTCCTGGTTCTTCAAAGTGCTTGGATGCCATGACTTTTTCAAATTCTGGAAAAAAAAAAAAAAAAAAAAAATGGTTATCTACCTTTTTCATGCCACAGCCTTGATAAGAATCTATTATCTATGATTCCTGTGAAAACTTATTATTTATCTTCTCCCTAGGTAGCATTAACTTCATCTCATTAACTTACACTAGCTTTCTTATCAAATCACTAATTAATGTATTGTGTAAGTGGTATCATATGTCTATTTTGCCAAATAATTGTTAGTATTTCAAACATTTAACATAATTGGGAACAGTATGCCCTAAAACAGGTTGCTGTCATGTGGCAGTTAATCAATGAAACAATTAAATCCTTGATAATAATTATATTAATTACATTTTCTTTTAGCAAGATAGTGTTAATATTTATTTTCTTAAAATAAAAGCAAAATGAATTGAACACAATTTACTAAAGAAAAAATGTGCAGATATCCACAGACTAAGATATAATAATATTCATATGATATACATATTAAATCTAAATTAATCATATCTGTATGAATGTAACATAGCACTAAGCATATAATACTTATGATTTCAAGATTAAGGAAAAAATTTACTTCCTATATCATATAAAACATTTATTTCACTTTGTGCATACCATATAGTTCTTATCATACAAGGTTATGTTTTGCAATTTCTGACAGAGCAAGTCAAAAACTTGAAATGAGGTCCAGTAAAAGCCATGCCTTAGGAATAATTCCTGAACTCACACATTGTGACTTTGTATATTTTTAGACTATAAAAGATCATGTCAAACATATTTCAAAAGCTTCTACTAAACCTAGTCTGAAATTCAAAATAATTTTCATAACAATTTATTATTTTAATTATCATTTTAATCATGGCAACCCTAATTATAAGTAAAATCATTTTTCCTAAACGGACTGCATCCGTCTAAGATGAAGAACATACTACTCCAGTCAACAAGCTCCGAGATTCCTAGGCGGGATTTCATATTTTGAGTGAAAACAAAATATGAAATAAAGTGGAAACAGAAACGTCTAAACTGAGATCCAGTCAATTAGGATCTGCAATGGACCCTATCCTACACACAGTGCTCCTTATTTCCCCTCCTGATAGTCATATATATCTAGCTAGTGCTCTCAGACCCCCTACTGAGCTGTGCATGTGAAGAGAATCTGTGAAAAGAATCTGATGATTTTTATCAAGTATGTGCAGCTGGAACAGAGTTACTGCACTTTAATATGATCTGTGAGGTTGTAACAATTCCAGTGTGAGTTCATTTTTACCAAATTATTGTGGAATAATTATGAGAAAAACAAAGTTGCACCATCAATAAAGGAAAATTTGAAAATTAAATCATGTGGTACTGATACATTTCTGTCAGTGTTAAACCCTCAAATGTATAATCTCAGTAAAAGTTTGCAACATGATCCTAACAAACACATGAAATTGAGTAAAATACAAACTGTACTGCATTAATTGTTTGATATTATTGGAAAAAGGCGTCACCACTGAATCAACTAAAACTAACCTTATGGCCTTGAAGATATTTAATTGTCAATCACTTTTCATTAAATAAACTTGTCTCGCAAATTAATAATAATGAAGTTATTCAATTATCAGAATAAATAAAAATAATAATAAAACGAGGTGTGATTCACACAGGAGCTGAGGGAATACTGACCAAAAGCTCCACTGCACATGCAAGAGGTCTCTTGTACCCGTAGTGCTCCTGTTATCTCGCCTGTGACATCACAGCCAGTGTCACGATTTCTTTGATCAATTGTTTGGCAGTTAATTTACTAACCAATGGGGAAAGACTTCATGAGGGAAACAGCCAATGAATGAACATCAGCTAAAATAGAGGCTATGAAATTCAATTTTCAAATTAGTCTCGCCATGACTTGTGTGTGTAGGATGTCGTATCAAACCATTCCAAGTTATAAAAAATCATTCTGAAGACGATGAGGCTAGCTTGAAACTATTATGTGAACACGGAGTGCTACCCTCTGAAGTGCCTTGCAACCTGCCGTCGTGTCGCTCGTGCTTATGCAGACCTCTCTAGCGCTCCTGCTCCAGGAAGCCGCTCCACTGATATCGAGAACCCTAACCCTGGTCCCTCCTCTGCATAGGTATGTTTTACGTTTATTTTCACTGAAGTGACTAGATGTAGTGTTTCGCGTGCGTACAAACAGCATGTGGAAACGCCCGATGCCAACTTTGTCCGAC
>NW_020869172.1:71230-73730 GCF_003789085.1 Penaeus vannamei
GACGACGGAGGACTTCCAGAAGCTCCTCTCTCGCTTCGAAAATCTCCCGCGGCAGCTGCAGCAGATTCAGCAGTTGATGGAGGAAGGTGTGGCCGCCGGGATAGTCAACCACGCCATCTCCATGGTAGGGGGCGCTGTTTACTTATTCACGCATATAATTATTACATTATTCACGTTATAGACAGAAGTAAAGGGGATGTTTGATGAGAAATGTGAAAAGAAATGAAATTACCTCTACAGTTTCCTTACTAACGTTCATCTGATTCATCAAACTGCTCTTTAAATGTCAGTATTCCCTTGCAATGCAGTCTGTAAATATGCCAATCCACAAAATACAGCACGTAGGTGTAAACAGAGACAGAAACACACACACACACACACACACACACACACACACACACACACACACACACACACACACACACACACACACACACACACACACACACACACACACACACGATTAGGTGTATATTCTCCCATGTGTTTTCCTCGTCGACCAGAAAGGCGTAGCCGAGAGCCTGGGGAGGTTCGTGGTGTCCCAGGCAGAGGACTCGCCGCTGTGGGAAAGATTCACGTCCTTCCCCGACTCCTTCACGCAAGAGGAGATCACGGCTCTGCAGGACCAGGCGAGGCAGCTCATTCTGAACGAGGTATCCGTTAAGGGCTACGGTTGCAATATGGTTGCATTGCTTTGTTCAGTGTTGATAGAACGGGCAGTGAGCGGAACATATATAGAGAGAGAGGAGAGAGAGAGAGAGAGAGAGAGAGAGAGAGAGAGAGAGAGAGAGAGAGAGAGAGAGAGAGAGAGGGAGAGGAGAGAGAGGAGAGAGAAGAGAGAGAGAAAGAAAGAGAGCTGACAATGTCGGAGATAAACTTAGTCAAGACTACTTTCCTCCCTCTCCTTTTCCGCTCAGATTTCCCCCGCCTTCGAAGTCCTGCAAGAGTACGTGCAGAGCGAGTACACGACCAGACCCGAGATCGCCGTCACCAGCCTCCCCGACGGCGAGGAACGCTACGCTCAGCTGCTCAGGTGAGGTGAGGGGCGGTCGTCCCAGAGGCGCTCCTGTGCCTGGCCGTGCGAGTGGAGTCATTTAGCTTCTCTAGCTACACACACACGCACGCACACACGCACACGCGCACACACACACACACACACACACACACACACACACACACACACACACACACACACACACACACACACACACACACACACATATATACACATATATATAGATATAGATAGATATGTATATATATATATATATATATATATATATATATATATATATATATATATATGCATATGCATGTATATATGGCGCGTGTGTTTGCGTAAGGTATAAGAATGGTCAGATATATCAAATAGAAATGAAAGCAGTGCTTATATCCTAAGCCAAAGTCTGTTCCCGCAGGTCCACACCTCGACCAGTCTGACAGCGAGCGAAATTCACCAGTTGGGTCTAGACGAAGTTGCTCGCATCGAGGGGGAGATGGCCAAAGTAAGATTTTTTATCGAGTTCGAACTGCTGTTTCACCGACATTTGCTTATGGCACCTCCCATATTGCGTTCACTATCAACTGAATGACCAAAGCACACATTCACGGGGGAATCGATGCTTAGCAATATGATATATTATATATGTATGTATATGTGTATATGTATATGTGTGAGGATCATATATCCATATAATCATTCTTCCCAAGATCGTGGAGGAGCTGGGATACGACATGACAGTTCCCGAGTTCTCCGCCATGATTCGTAATGACTCCCGCTTTTACTACGACAATGCAGACGACCTTCTAGCAGGGTTCCAGGACCTTGCATACAACGTGATTCCTCCGAAGATTCCCCTACTCTTCACTAACATCCCTACCGCCGAGTTACAGTAATTACCACATCACTGCAAACTGCTTGTTATGGAAACCTGTTATCTGTTGTGCGTAAAGGACACCAGGAGCCGGATTCTCAAAAGAGCCTTAATTTAAGGCGCGCTGGAGGCCTTAACAGTCCTGTTGTATTTCCCTTGTATAAGAGCGAAGAGTGTTGATTTCCCGTCCGCCGTAAAGCGCTGAAGGCTGCTCTCCCCCTGCCTTCACCTAGGGCGCCTTAACACGCAGCAATTTAGCGGGTCCCATGCTCTGTGTATGTGTATGTAAGGTCACTCGGCCGTAAGTTAAGGCGCCTTAAGGAGATACGACGCCTTAACGCGTTTGAGAATCTGGCCCCTGGACCCGAATCGACGTTGACCAGGAACTTGATTTACTTCTCAGGGTCGTTGCTGATCCATCTCCTGACGGCGTGGGAGCCTACTACTTGGCTGGAGCTTATGACGGATCCCGGCCCGGCATCTTCTACGTCAACACTTACCACTACGATGCTCAGTCTGTTTTTCTACCGCAATGTTATAAATTCTAAGCAGGAATCTCTTACCAGTCCTAAGAACTAGACAATACTGCCCATGTAGTCAGGCGCCGATAGATTTTAACTTATCGT
>NW_020869172.1:78730-81230 GCF_003789085.1 Penaeus vannamei
CCGCTAAAGGGGGACAGAACGAAAGCTAAAAGGACGAACAGATCAGTTGAAACATACGGGAGGCTGTTGAGAGTAGTGAACAGATGAGATATGAATTGAGAAAGATCTACAAAACAGCCAACACAGACTTGGACCCTGAAATTTGATATCCAAAACTTTATTTCAACAACAATTGCATGAACATCAGATTAGAAAGGAGAGTAAAATTATTTCAGTACAGAATACAGGACACAGACAGGGCAAGCACAGCGCTGAACAGTAGAGAGAAACGGATCAGCAAACAAAGGCAGGTAGAAATACAAGCACAGCAATAAAGGAAAGGATAAGAGAGAGGGCAGAAGGAGGCAACCCCAAACGACGCCCAAAGATTCTGGTTTGGGTCTCAAGCTTACTCCATCTTGTCCTTGGTCCAGTCGAGCCTCCATACGTGGAAGTCGTCGGCGAAGGAACCTACGTTCGCCGCACTGAAAGTAAGGGAGAGGTTTTCTCAACTGTTTGTCTGTCGCTGTTTTACGGTTTGGGTGTCTCGAATTCGAAAAAAATTGCATATGTACTCGTTCATTCCCCCGCCTGGAGTGATGAGCGACTGAAACAATAATGTATCCAAAGAAGCTAAGAGAATATGTAACCTAGCAAGACAAATCAAAAAGAAAAAACAAAATAAATCAATCAATATACAATTCAACCAATGCAATAAGATGAATGAACATGTAAAGCCTGAACTTACTACTCGGCGTGGGTCTTCTCGAAGAAGTTGTGCGGCCAGAAGGGTCCCCAGTGCAGCGTCGTCCCTCCGTACTGGTTGCCGAGGTTGCCGAAGTCGTCGTTGCCTGCGGGAGAAGGCGTGTAAGCGCTTGCATGGAGTGCACATGGGCCAGCATGTATGTGCTCTTTATGTGCGACTGTGTACATGTATACATATGCTCTGCGTGTGTGCGGAATGAACTCTCAAGGCTTCCTGTGGGCTCTCCGTTGAGGAAGATGTCATGGTCACTGATGGTGACTAATAAAAGAATGGCAGCGACTGACCACCAGCCATGTGGCCGAGTGCCAACTCCCACTGACCCTCACTCCCGAATGCCACAGCGACCAACGGCCCCGTGCGACTCACCCCTGGACTCCACGATGTCGATTTCGCCGCTGGCTGGCCACGGTCCGTAGGGCCAGTTACGGGACAGCATCCAGATGGCTGGAGGGAACAGGGTTTGGGCTTGGGACGTGGTCTAACACGTAAATGTCGTCTATAAAATCATTTTCTGAGGCAAAGACAGAAAGCTAAAGCATGTTCCTTCTTCACATTTTCCTGAATAGAAACGAAAAAACAATATTCATTACGGAAGGAAAAAAATCTTGCGTCATGACGTCACAAATCTTTCTCCTTACCTGGCCACAGCCAATCACCGCGAGGCATCTTGGCGCGAATTTCAATTCGTCCGTATCTGTCGAGTGCATTAGAAACATGGGTACAATAGGCAGGCACTATAGTCCCACAGAACTCATTCTATGTATCAGTGGATACGAAAAGCCGCAGCAACCAGTGGCCTTCGCCCACGCACCTGAAGGCGAAGCTCGACAGGGTCCTGAGACGAGCGCTGACGATGGGGTTGATGATGTTGCTGCTGGAGGCAGTCCGCGAGCAGCCCGAGTAGATGTTGGCGGTGCACACGTCCCCTCGGCCGTTCATCCCCCACAGGTCGAGGGTGCCGCTGGTCAGGAACGCCTCGTCCTTCCAGTTGGAGGTCAGGTCCTGCGGCAGGAAGAGCCTTCTTCAGTGCTCGTCTCAGGACCTGTCGAGCTTCGCCTTTCAGGTGCGTGGGCGAAGGCCACTGGTTGCTGCGGCTTTTCGTATCCACTGATACATAGAATGAGTTCTGTGGGACTATAGTGCCTGCCTATTGTACCCATGTTTCTAATGCACTCGACAGATACGGACGAATTGAAATTCGCGCCAAGATGCCTCGCGGTGATTGGCTGTGGCCAGGTAAGGAGAAAGATTTGTGACGTCATGACGCAAGTTTTTCCTTCCGTAATGAATATTGTTTTTTTTCATTTCTATTTAGAAAAAAATGTGAAAAAGGAACATGCTTTAGCTTTCTGTCTTTGCCTCAGAAAATGATTTTAGACTTGAACATTACGTGTTAGACCACGTCCCAAGCCCAAACCCTGTTCCCTCCAGCCATCTGGATGCTGTCCCGTAACTGGCCCTACGGACCGTGGCCAGCCAGCGGCGAAATCGACATCGTGGAGTCCAGGGTGAGTCGCACGGTTGGTCGCTGTGGCATTCGGGAGTGAGGGTCAGTGGGAGTTGGCACTCGGCCACATGGCTGGTGGTCAGTCGCTGCCATTCTTTTATTAGTCACCATCAGTGACCATGACATCTTCCTCAACGGAGAGCCCACAGGAAGCCTTGAGAGTTCATTCCGCACACACGCAGAGCATATGTATACATGTACACAGTCGCACATAAAGAGCACATACATGCTGGCCCATGTGCACTCCA
>NW_020869172.1:88730-103730 GCF_003789085.1 Penaeus vannamei
TATATATATATATATATATATATGTATATATATGTTATATATATATGTGTGTGTGTGTATTTCTGTATACATAAATATATATAAATATATATACTGTATACTTTTCATACATACACATGCATACATACACATGTAGAAGCACACGCTCACATACACGCACATGTACACGTAGACACTCATATACACACACATGTATACGTACACATTACCATACACACACATGTACACGTTCATATGAATATATCTGCACGCACACAGATACGCACATACGTACACAAGCACACTCAAACATACATAAACATACAGATAGACAGACACGTACACAAATACACACACACACACACGCACACATGCAAGACGAACATGCTCAAGCGTACACATACTCTCACGCTGAAAAACACTCCTACAGATGACACGCAGACGGACACGCTCAAGCAGTCGTAAACACACACACATATAGAAGCACGCACATACAGACGACCGCGACTACGCAGATAAACATACGCATCCACATACGCTCTCTCTCTTTCAAACACACACAGAGATACACATAAACACACACACACATTCTCTTTCTCTCTCTCTTTCTCTTGAAAAAAAAGGGAAGTACCCCTTCTCGACACTCCCTCCCCTCGGCCACGGTGGACGAGCTGGAAAAGTCGCCGGATTCGAACGCGCGACCGCGGGCACGGATGCGCGGTCGCGGGTTCGAACCCCAAAAGGGAACAAAAAAAAAAATTCTCCCTCTGATTGCAACACTGCCCGGGGCTCAAAGACATGAAAGGCTCCGGGCTTAAAAAAAAGCGCCGTTGCAATCAGTTTTTGTTTATAAATTAGAAAGGATGTGTGGTATATATATATATATATATATATATATATATATATATATAGTGTTTGTGTGTATGTGGATGTTTACATACGCGTATAATTTTTATTGTCGCTTTGATATTTTCATAATGCAAGATATTTATTCTCATTTACACATTTTCATATAGTAATTTGAAATAATAATTTCAAGTTGTAATAATAATTTTAAGAATATTGAGGAAGATCCATACTTGATATGTTGCAATTATATGAAATAATAAATCACAAGAACAAATTAAACAAAAATATTGCCTTTAAGAGAAGGAAGGAATTAATGCACCAAATTGAAACCCATCAAAAAGAACAAATCACAAAAACCACCACAAATAGGAACATGTTCATCTCCTTCAGCGTGTATGTTTATTCCCCCTCCCACGTGCACGCAGACAGACAAACGCCAGAGTGGGCAGATCTTGAGATGTGTATATCGTCCGAATGTAATAGAGGCCGTTATTTACAGATATCCTTGAACTCCATGTTAACTCAGATGGAGGATTAGTGTATCAGAATGCCACGGTGCAACAAGCTCGTGCCAGCAGGAGCCTAGAGAACATCGCGATAAAACTGCCGTTTCCTCACGCAAAGCGCCTCGCAAGTATCTTGGACACCACAAGGGGCTTTCTTTGGCCGATCAGTCGGTCGGTGTTCGCCATGAACGCTAGAAATTGTTTAGAAAACATTTGATCGAGCCGCTGCAAGTTCTTGTAAATTTCAGTTGCCACAATATACAATTATGCAATAGACTGTAAACTCGAGCAAATATCATAAAACGAATGTTTACACTTTTCTCGTTCGTGTTTGCAGTCAAAAGTTAAGCGAAAAGTCACTGCAATGAATTGCTATTAAACGTAAGCTAGCAACTGATACGCACATATTCCCACATCTTGATTTGAATTTGTGTTTAGCGAGGATGAAAAACGCTCGACTGTGTCTTTGCTCGAACCTCCACTTGTTGCATCAACTTCATGGCACTCGCGGCCAGGGCGGCTCCGTCTCTCACGCCCGTCCCTTCTGGAGCTTCTCCTGGAATTGTTTGTTTCTTTATTACTTTATACTGCATTTTAATGATCTTTTCTCAGCCAATTTAGGCTTGCATAACCCGCCCCCCCCTCTCTCTCCCTCCCTAAGCTAATATATTCATACTGATAATTAGTATCGGAATTTCCTTAATATAATAAAGTAATTTGATAATTTTGGTGAATTTATCGTCATCCGTTGATTCATATGTCTTTTCATAATCTCTTGCAAAAATGTATCTCGTTTTTGTGTCTCCCTTTATCCTTCTCTTTCATCCCAATCTCTCTCTCTCTCTCTCTCTCTCTCTCTCTCTCTCTCTCTCTCTCTCTCTCTCTCTCTCTCTCTCTCTCTCTCTCTCTCTCTCTCTCTCTCTCTCTCTCTCTCTCTCTCTCCTTCAACCCTTTCCCATCTTCCTCCTCTCTCCGCCGCTTCCGCTCCAGCCCTTTCGCCCTTTCCGAGCATATACATATATATATATATATATATATATATATATATATATATATATATATATATATATATATATATATATATATATATATATATATATATATATATATATATGTATATAGAGAGAGAGAGAGAGAGAGAGAGAGAGAGAGAGAGAGAGAGAGAGAGAGAGAGAGAGAGAGAGAGAGAGAGAGAGAGAGAGAGAGAGAGAGAGAGAGAGAGAGAGAGAGAGAGAGAGAGAATAATAATTTTACCTCCGTCAGGGAACTGCACCACGGAGGCTTACGATTGGATATAGAAAGAATCAATTTTGGGTTAGCTTTAGGCAATGCCACATCAACCTTATTTGTGTGTGTGTGTGTGTGTGTGTGTGTGTGTGTGTGTGTGTGTGTGTGTGTGTGTGTGTGTGTGTGTGTGTGTGTGTGTGTGTGTGTGTGTGTGTGTGTGTGTGTGTGTGTGTGTGTGTGTGTGTGTGTGTGTGTGTGTGTGTGAATACATACATATATGAATGGCAAGATACACCATTCTTTCTCTCTCCATAAGTCTTTCTCTGCCTTTCTATATATAGCTACCCCTGCTTACATTTCTATTTACCTTTGTCCGTCTATAAATATCTTTATCTCCCTCCATTTACTTATCCTTCTCTTCATATATCTATCTTGTACACAGAAAGACAGATAGATAGATAGATGGTTCTATAGATAGCCGGGAAGATAGATATATAGATAAACAGATATATAGACATATATATAGATAGATAGATAGATAAACATATATATAGAGAGAGACAGATAGATAGGTAAATCCACAGATATATAGAAAGATAGATAAAAAAGATATGTAGATGAATTGATAGATAAATAAATATATAGTTAAATAGATTGATAGCCAGAAAGCTAGACAGATAGATAAATAAATAAATAAATATATAGATAAATAGAAAGAGAGCAGATAGATCGACAAAAAGAGCCTATCCATTATGTGTGTTTGCAGCCAGAGCCCAGTTTACTTTCGGAAGAGAAAGGCATAAAAGTGAGAGAAAGACAGAATCGGAGATGATAGATGGAAAGAAAGAGAAAGATAAGGAAAAAGAGAGACACGAAGAATAGAGACGGATAGAAACAAAAATGGCAATAACGCCAATAATCGCAATAATAGTGGTAGGGCGATCAGAGAAATGAGATCGATAAACACGATGATAATAAATATCAGTAATAGCCCTTGTAAAATGGGAATAGGAGTAAATGTGACTCTATCAACACCAGCAGTTGTGATGACAGTATTAGTGATGATCTGAGTTATGAGAAGAATCGCCGTTGCATTCATTTGACAAAGCTATCTTTCTCTCTTTCACAACTCGGACAGACAGGTTCATGATAGAAAATGATGCTTATGATAAAAAGTTGCCAATTAGCTCTTTTTGTGTTCATTTTCAACTTTTATCAAAATCTCTTTCTTCCTCGCTCTCTCTCTGTCTATCTCTATCCATCCATATCTATCTATCCCTCTATCTATCTGTCTATCCATCTATCTGTTTATCCTTATATCTGTCCGTCAATTTGACTGTTTATCTGTATATACATCTAATTATCTATCCGTCTGTCTATGTATATATTATCTATCTATCCATTTATCTATCTGTTGATGTATCTATCTATTCATCTATCAATTTATCTGTCTGTCTATCTATGTGTCTATCTTTCTATCTGTATACCTATCTATATTTTCATCTATTATCTTACTATTATTTATCTATTATCTATATATTATCTTTTCATCTGTTATCTATCCATCATCCATCCATCTATTATTTATCTTTTATCTATCTATCCAATTATATATCTATCAATATATCCATCTATCTACCTTTTCATCTATCTATCACTCATTAGCCTTTTCATCCTGACTTGACCAATACGCGAGGCACCTATCCATGTCTATCTATCTGGTCCTTTATCTATCTGTGTCTATCTCCCCTCGGTCCTCTCCTCGCCGCTTAGCCAACAGACGCGGCATCTTAGAATAAAAGGGATATTTCAGAACTTGAATAGGCCTACATTTTTCATACAAATACAAATTAAGAAATTTAAATTTCTGTTTTTGCTTCATTATTTTCGTTCGGATTCGCCCATGTCTGTCGCTAATTCAAGTGAAGACACTGATCAAAATTAATGGAACATTAAATCATTATAATAATGGTATCAACCGGTTCTAATTAAACGTAATTTTATTCACAGCTCTTTTATTCTCAAAAATATAAAAGGAAAATATCAACTTTCTATATATTTACTGAAAAATAATGAGGGTGAGGGTGAGAGGAATCCAGTGATACCAACATCGTCGCGATCGGGTATGCGAAGGTATTGTGTGAAATTAGGGTAAATTTCTGCCATAGTTGGCCACGTCTGAATATTAACCCAGACATACACAGATCTCTATAAACGAGCATCTGGACACACGCAAAAACAGACGGATACTTGTATTCCATTAAAATTTGCAAATAACATAAGCAAATTTTCCAAATAGGAAATAAACATGCTGTATTCAAATTCCCAGTTAATTAACGTTTGGCACCATGTACAATAGTGAACGGCAAGTATTCCATACCATTGCCGATGCGGAGTTATCCTGAACAAATGTAAAATTTCAGTATCGTTTTCCGCGTCTCATGAGGGCAATTAAGAGATTATTTATTATTTATTGGATTAAGGAGTGGATATGGCGAGGTTGATAATTTCAAGTCGATGGGGCTGAGTATCTTTGATTATAGGCGTCTAATAACATCACATAAGAATATCTACTGTTTCTTATTTTTTCTACTAATTTTAGAGAGAGACAGAGACAGAGACAGAGAGACAGAGAGAGAGAGAGAGAGAGAGAGAGAGAGAGAGAGAGAGAGAGAGAGAGAGAGAGAGAGAGAGAGAGAGAGAGAGAGAGAGAGAGAGAGAGAGAGAGAGAGAGAGAGAGAGAGAGAGAGAGAGAGAGAGAGAGAGAGAAGAGAGAGAGAGAGAGAGAGAGAGAGAGAGAGAGAGAGAAGAGAGAGAAGAGAGAGAGAGAGAGAGAGAGAGAGAGAGAAAGAGAGAAAGAGAGAGAGGGAGGCATAACACATGAATTCACTCACATAACATGTAGCATAACCTACAAAAACACTATGCAGATCTAATACAAAAAAGTATTAATACGTTGTCCCCGTGGTATGATGGTTAGCACGGTCGCGTTTAAAGCGACAGATCCGGGTTTTCAAGATTTTGATTAACGAATTTGTTTAATATCTAAATTTGCTTACAAACTTATCAACATTCCAATATTCTTTCTGGTTGCTTATCTGCCTTTATCCTCTTGAAAGTGCATATATATATATATATATATATATATATATATATATATATATATATATATATATATATATATATATATATATATTGTTTTGTTTTTATCTGTTTTCGTTCATATGTGAGTATATGTTAAATAAAAAAAAGAAAAGAAAAGGAGAGAGTACAAAAGCAAATTTGCCACGAAAAATATTCATCCCACAAAAATGTGAATTACGAAAAATTACTTTTCTCTCCCTTTCCACCCCCCCCCTTTTCTCCTCTTTCTTCTTCCCTTGCTACCACACTATCTTTCTATATCTTAGTAACCCATCTCTCCTTCTCCTTCCCCTCTCCCCCATCTCTCTCCTTTTCCCTCCTCCTCTCTCTCATTCTCTTTAGCAGCTATGGCTATTTTTACTGGCAACATTATTACTATCATCACAATCAATATCATGTTATCACTTGTGTGTGTGTGTGTGTGCGTTTTTTTTTTTTTGTGTGTGTGTGTGTGTGCATATAAGGTGAATTACAAATATACATGAATAGACATACACACAGACCACTCAATTTCCCTCTCACTGTTCTCCTTGTGCATTAGACAGCAAATTTGAATGCGTTCAATCCTACAAAATCTAATCATTCTTATATACAGTAAAGTTTTATCACCATTGCTCTTCTGCATCCATTTGTAGCCACAATAAATTGCCGAGACTTTTGAGAGAGAGAGAGAGAGAGAGAGAGAGAGAGAGAGAGAGAGAGAGAGAGAGAGAGAGAGAGAGAGAGAGAGAGAGAGAGAGAGAGAGAGAGAGAGAAGGTAACATAAAAAAACACAAGAATTCATACATAATGCATTTAAAGAACTATATTTCACATATATCCTGTCTCCTTGGTGCAGTGGTTCGCACGATTGCCTTTAAAGCGACTCGGGATCGATGTTTTCATGCAGGAATGTTTTAAGATCTGAATTAGCTTACACACTCACCAACATTTCTCTCTTTCTGGTTGCTTATCTTCCTGCATGCAATTACTTTCCAGAGCATTTTTTTTTTTTGTGTGTGTGTGTGTGTATGTGTTTACGTGCATATAAGTAAAGAAAGAGAGGGAGTTCAAGAGCAAAATGGCCGCGAAAAAAATCCATGCCATAAAATTTAATTTCGCTTTTTTCGCATTGCTTTTCTTAATTCGCATTTTAGTCGCATTCAAGATGCATTTTCTACTTTCGCTTTTTCTCATTTTCACGTTTCTTTATTTTCACTTTCTTCGCTTTGTTTTATTTTTTTTGTTAGCGCAGTTTTTGTTTTTTATTTCAGTTTTTCTTTCTTTCGCATATTTATCGCATTTTGATATTTCTATTGGAATTTTTTCTCACTCGCCTTTATTTTTTAAACATGGGGATGTTTCTCTTCATTTTTTGTATTCGAAATCTATCGCACTTACATTATTTATTTAGTTATCTTTATATATTATTATCTTTATTTATATTATTTTTATATTTATTTGTTGTTCTTATTGTTCTTCTTGTTCTTCAATTAAATGAAGATAGAATTTCACATAGACACACGATTCTCTGGAAAATATGTATATTTTACATAGAAATGATATGTGTTGTTTCGACCTTCTACACTGAAATAGGAAAGAATGGAATTTTATTGACCTATCATGAGTTGCACATGGCCTACACGCACAAACATAAGTACAAACACATGCACACATAAAAATACGCAAAACTGATTACAATCGGCGGGCGTCTTGTAATTTTATGACCGGGTGCTTTCCATGTCTTTCAGCCCCGGGCGAGGTTGCAATCAGAGGGAGCACTTTTGGCTCCCTTTTGCAGATTCGAACTCGCGATCGCGGGTTTCGAATCTGGCGCCCTTACCCTCTCGGCCACGGTGTCGAGGGGCATATAGGTTGGGAGAGGTATTTATGCAACATATGGGTGTGGGTGTGTGATGGTTATATATTTGAGAATGATGGTGATAATAATGGGTGGTGATGGTAATGACCACTTGCATGATGTAAAATACCAAATTAGATTGCCAGTCTGAAAGACATGGGACGCGCCCGCGCGGGATAAAAACGCCCCCGGTTGCACCTGTTTTCCCTGCCATGTGTTTATGAGGGTGTGCGTGTTTGTTCCTATGCGTGGGCGTGTGGGTCTTTTGCAAGTCATGATAGGTCAATAGAAATGCAACCAGTTTCAGTGAAGTATGTCAAAATAATCCTTCATTCTGCATTGTTCGGCTTTCGCTAAAATAGCTTATTTTGGAGAGAAATCTTTGCGAGGATTATTGTCTGAAACAGCAGTCGAGTACAAAATATAGTCTGTAATTAGACGGCTCGTCAGCTACCTTGACTGATGTAAGAGTTGCGATAACGAAGTGACTTGTGACTGATGAGATAATTTTCTGTGCATATGACCTCAATCAAGACGTGTCAGGTATTTATTTTCCGAATCCAAAGTCCGATGGATGATGTTGCAGAAAATCTGAAATGTTGCTGAGACCCTTCCTCCGCTGTTGCCCTCAGAGAGAGAGAGGGGGGGGGAAGGGAGAAGGAGGAGAGGGGAGAGGGAGAGAGAGGAGAGGGAGAGAATAAAATAATCATGAAAGTAATAATAATAATAATAATAGTAATAATAATAGTGACAAATATGATGATAATGATAACGATAATATGATTGACAATGATAATAGTAATGATAGACATCAAGGTAATAATAATAACAATAATAATAACGATTATTGAATAGTACTATTATTAATTATAATTGTGTTAATAATCATAATGATTACAATGATGGCACTGATAAATGATGCTAATAGTAATAATAATAAAAATTATCGTAATTATCATGATACTGATAGTAATTATTATAATGATAATAATGATAATAATAGAGTAAATAGTATAATAGTACTGATAATAGTAATCATACTGATAACAATAATATCAATAATAATGATAGAAATGATAATCATAACAATTATAACAGTAATGTGAATTATAATAATAATGATAATTAGAAAAACACTAATTACGATTATCTTATATTTCTTATTTGCTACCATAATTATTTATTTTCAGTTTTTTGCTTTATCGTAATTTTGTATTTCATGTCGCAGTTTTACAGCATGATAACAATTTTCTTCGTCTTATTTTCTGTTTTGTTGGTGCACGCACACGCACATACATAGAAAGGCACTTCCCATGTCTTAGCATGCACACACATAAGTAGAAAAACGTACATAGGCGCACATGAATACAGAGTATGGGAAAACAGACTGCAACCGAGGCGACTTGTTTTCCCCCCCCCTTTAATACTCTTACTTCCTTTCTTATTTGTTAACGTCACTTTTCTTTTCTTTTCTCGTTTATCTACATCGCAATTTTTCTGTTTCATATCGCAAATTTCGACGCATGTTTCTCCCCCCCCTTTCGCCTTATTGTGTTTTATTAGCGAGATTTTTTGTAATTATTTCGCAATGTTCATCTCTCTCTCGCACTATTTCCTTAATTCGCAGTTTGGACTCATTTTCTACTTTCGCATTTTCTCATTTTACACTTTTCTTTATTTTCACTTGAATTCGCTTTATTTTCTGTTTTGTTGGTGTAGTTTTCTGTATTTTTTGTTTCGCAATTTTTCTTTCTTTCGCATAGTTATCGCATTTTCAGGCCTTTTCTATTTGATTTTTTCCCTCACTCGCCTTTATATTCTAATTATTGGGACGTTTCTGTGTATATTTCTTATTCGATTTTTTATCGCACCTTCGACGCATATATACGTATATTTTACATAGGAGTGATATGGCTTGTTTTGACGTCCTACACTGAAAGGGGAACGAATGGAATTATCTATTGACCTATCTTGAGTTGCACACACATATGAACAAACACATGCACACATAAAAATACACAAAAGGGAAAAACTGATTGCAACCAGCGGGCGTCTTGTATTCTTAGTGCCCGGGGCTTTCCATGTCTTTCAGCCCCGGGCGAGGTTGCAACCAGAGGGAGCAAATTTTGGCTCCCTTTTGCAGATTCGAACTCGCGATCGCGGGTTTCGAATCTGGCGCCCTTACCCTCTCGGCCACGGTGTCGAGGAGCAAAATTTGTGAGTTGGAAGAGGCTTTTATTTGGCCGTCCGGAAAAAACAAGACCCCGGTTGCAATATCTTCTCCCCTGCTACATATTTGTGTAAATATGTGTTTGTAATTATGTGAGTGTGTATGGGCCATGTGCAGCTCATGATGGTTACTAAAAAACACACCATTTTTTTCGTGTTTCTGTGGAGGACGTCAAATCAAGTCTCATTCCCAGTGTTGTTCAACGGCTGATCATGCTTCTGTTTCAATTTGATTTTATAGATTTATTCTTGCGTTATAGACTGTAAGTTTTGTCTACAAGTCAGGGAAAAGAACGCGAAAAAAAAAAAAAAAAAAAAAAAAAAAAAAAAAAAAATATATATATATATATATATATATATATATATATATTATATATATATGTATATATATATATATTATATATATATATATATATATATATATATATATATATATATATATATATATATATACACACACAAAGCGTCTGCCGGGAATCGAACCAGGGTCTACAGTCGCTTTCATGAAAATGGGGTTCGTTTATGTTTAATTGTCCACAAACACTGATGCACGGACATGTTAAGTTGCATTTACTCATATTTGAAATGCTTTTGTAGTTTTGTTACTATGGATCAGATCTTTTTGACTTATATGCATCTCATAATTCTTTTCTCTTCTTTTGGCTTTAGTGTCATCATTTTATTATTATTATTACTATTAACACCATTGCTATTATCATTTTCATTATTATAATTTTTACTATCATTATTACTATTATTATCATTATTGTTATTACTATTATTATCATAGTTATTATTATTATTACTATTATTATTATCATTATCACAACATGTCTCTCTCTCCTTCGACTCGCACCTATCATTCATGGGGGGGGGGGCAGCGAGAAAGAGAGAGGAGGGGAGAGGGAGACGGAGAGAGAGAAGGAGGGAGAGAGTCATACAAATGCAGAGACAGAGAAACGCAGACAGAGAGATGAACAAAAAGAGACAAAAACAGGCATCAAGAAAGACAGAAAGAGAGAATGATAAATAATCCCTGAATGAAGAAGCTGAAATAAGAAAAGGAAAAGGGAAACGGACGAGTTAAGTAAGCAAATGAAGAACAGCTGTTCTCGCAGAAGGTGAACAAGCCTTTTCCGAATCCTCGCTTGTTCCTTGGCTTCGTCGACCAAGAAAAATGTTTCCGTAACATATGCATTTGAACAGAATAAGAAATCGCATGTCACCGGAGTCGCCAAGTGTGCAAAGGCTGAAAAAGAGAACAATAATGCAAATAATTATGATGATGACAATGTTGTATTGCACATGTATCTAAAGCCAAATCTGATTTCCATCGACATATTCGGTGATCTGTGAATAAACCTATCCATTTTTTTAATCATTATTTTTCTATTTATTTTTCATTATTCGTGTAATAGATAGATAGAAAGATGGATGGATAGACAATAAAAAAAAGTTAAGACAATAGTGGCCAGGTTTTCTATCATGAACTTGTCTATCCGAGTTATGTAATACATAAAGGTAGCTATTTCAAGGGTGATGCTTCTCACAACTCAGATCATCCCTAATATTGTCATCACAATTGCTGGTGTTGATAGAGTCACATTTACCCCTATTCCCATTTTACAAGGGCTATTACTGATCTTTATTATCTTTATGTTTATTTGCCTCATTTCTTCTGATAGCCCATAGCATTGTTGTTGCGATTATTGGTGCTATTGCCATTTTCGTCTTTATCCTTCGCGTCTTTCTTTTTCCTTATCTTTCTCTTCCTTTCCATCTATCATCTCCGTTTCCGTCTTTCTCTCACTTTAATGCCTTTCTCTTCTGAAAGTAAACCGGGCTGCGGCTGCAAACACACATGATAGACTCTTTTTATCTATCTATTTATCTATATATCTATCTATTCATTTATAAATCTACCTTTATCTATATCTACCTATTTATCTGTTTATTTATCTGACTTCCCGTCTGTCTATAGAACTATCTATCTATCTATCTATCTTTTTAAGTACCAGATAGATATATGAAGAGAAGGAGAGATAAATGGAGGGAGAGAGAGACAAAGATAAATAGATATGTAAGCAGAGGTAGGTAGATAGACAGAGGGAGCTAAAGACATTTTGAGAGAGAAATAGTGCGTGTCTTTTGTCATTCATATATCTACACACACACACACACACACACACACACAAAGGCTGATGTGGCATTGCCTGAAACTAACTTCAAAATGCATTCCAATTTCGCAATCTAAATGAAAGCCTCTGTGGTGTAGTGGACAGCATGGTCGCCTCTTACGCGACAGGCTCGGGTTCGATCCCCGTTGAAGGCAACCTATAAGCATTTTAGTATCTCTTTCATCTTTGCGGTGTCATGGAATATAAATCTCTCTCTCTCTCTCTTTCTTTCTCTGTCTCCTCCTCTCTCTCTCTCTCTCTCTCTTCCGCTTTCTCTCTTTCTTTTCTTGTCTCTCTCTCTCCCTCTTTTTTCTCTGTCTCCTTCTCCTCTCCCTCTCTCTCTCTCTTCCGCTTTCTCTCTTTCTCTCTCTGTCTCATGTTTGTGTATGTATGTAAATATTTACATACATTTATAGACACACACACACACACACACACACACACACACACACACACACACACATATATATATATATATATATATATATATATATATATATATATATATATATATATATATATATATATAAATCTAAGAAACCCAGAAGCATAAATAAAACCATAGTAAAAGTAAATGAACGTTAGCGAATAGCTATAAAAATGAAATAAAACAAAACGACAGAGGAAGGGATAAGAGAAAGAGAGAGGGAGAGAAACGGGGGGGGGGGGGCGTGATCAGTTTTCCGGCCGTCGTCCGCCTCCGTGAGATGCTGGCACGAATTGGCACTTTTCGGCTTATAGTTCAGTTTTCTTTTCTTATAATTCTCTCTTTTTATATTCCTTCGTTTCCCTCATCGTTAATCTCCATTTTTTCGGCTTTCATTTTCTCTCAGTTTTTTTATCTTCTCGTCATACTGTTTTGATTATCTTCGCCACATCTATTATCCTGGAAGGAAACGAGTCGTGATGGAATCTGCGGAGAAAACGATAAAATATGATGTCGGAATAGCAAGTTTTTTTCTCCTTTTCCTTCTTTCTCTTCCGCCGATGTTTTTCGTCTTCGCCTCCGTGAAAATCCCTTCGTTTCTGTCATTTCGACGCATATTTTTTGTTGTTGTTGTTTTTTTTCGCCTTATTTTGTTTTGTTAGCGAACCTTTCTGTATTTATTTCGCAAGGTTATTCTCTCTCTCGCACTGCCTTCTTAATTAGCATTTTTGTCGCAGTTTTCGCATTTAACACGTTTCCTTCTTTTCTGTCTCTGTCTCTGTCTCTCTCTCTGTCTCTCTCTCTCTCTCTCTCTCTCTCTCTCTCTCTCTCTCTCTCTCTCTCTCTCTCTCTCTCTCTCTCTCTCTCTCTCTCTCTCTCTCTCTCTCTCTCTCTCTCTCTCTCTCTCTCTCTCTCTCTCTCTCTCTCTCTCTCTCTCTCTCTCTCTCTCTCTCTCTCTCTCTCTCTCTCTCTCTCTCTCTCTCTCTCTCTCTCTCTCTCTCTCTCTCTCTCTCTCTCTCTCTCTCTCTCTCTCGTAAAAGGCAAGAGCCAGTGCCATCGCAGAGAGACATAACACCCACGCTTTTCATTTAAGAAGAAAAAAATGGAATGCGAGGCTAATTGCTATTGTTATTTTTTATTGCTACTGTTATTATTATTAGCCTTTTTGTTGTCGACCATGATTATTGTTCTTATTTCTTTAGCTTTTTGAAGTTATCATTATTATTGTTATTGGCATCATTATCATCAGCATTGCCATTTTGTTATCATTATCATTATTATTGGATTTAACATTCTCATTATTCTCATTATCATTATTATTGCTGTTATCATTTTCATTATTACGATCATTATTACTGTAGTCATTTTTGTTATTATTATTATTATTATATTATCATTAATATCATTATTATTATTACAATTATTACTATTATTTGTTTTTATCATTATTGTCATTATTATTACTATTATCATCATTATCATTATTACTATTATCATTATTACTTTTACCATAATCATCCTCATTACGATTGTAATCATAATTATCATTATCATTGTCGTGGTTATCATCATTACTATTATAATTACCATTGTTGTTATTATCATTAGTATTAGTCATTATTATCATCATTACTATTAACATCATTATCATTATTATTACCATTACCTTTGTTGTTACTATTATAATTATTATCATTGTTATCATTATCTTTCTTATCATTAATATTATTATCATTATTGTTATTTTCATTATTATCATCATATGTCAGTTGCCAAATTATCAGCGTCTATCTCTGTTTTTTCTCTTTCTGTTTACCTATACATCTGTCTATTCATTTCTATCTTTTAGACGTGAGTGATTTATTAACAGTATATTATTAAAGAGAGAAAAAAAATTAATGAGCAGAGCATGGTTTCGATCCACGGTCCTCCGGGTTATGGGCCCGGCGCGCTTCCACTGCGCCACCCTGCTAATTATAGTAATTAGGGAAAGATAGATTTATTATCTAAAAATCATCATAATCCATGTATTCGTAAATACCCTTAGCATCATGTTTATTTTTTTATCATTCTTATCTATCTTTTAATTTCAATTTTCTGCGTCTGATTCTTCTATTAGTGACAAATAATCATTATTATTGTCTTAGTATTATCCTTTCATCATCTTCATCATTATTATTTTTTCTATTACTATAATTATTATTAATGTCATCCTTTCATTATCATTATTTTTATCCCCATCATCGTTATTTTTATCATCATCATTACAAGTGTTTTTGTTATTGATATCATTATTGTTATTGTTAAGATCATTATTGCAATTTTGTTATTATTTCTATCGTTATTATTGTTATAATTTTCACTGTCACTATTGTTATCATCTTTTTATCGTTATATCTATTATCTTTTTAGGAATAATCGCATCAATATCTTCGCGTTCACATGCTATCATTGTCGTCCTTCTCATTAGCATCATTATTAGCTTCATCACTATCGTCACCGTCATCATTATCATTCATTATCATTATCATTATTCATTGTTATCATATCCCCTGGTTTTAGTGTCATATTCTTATCTTATTATCATTATCATTGTCATCATGGCCATCGTAGTCAGTGATT
>NW_020869172.1:113247-123771 GCF_003789085.1 Penaeus vannamei
GGTACTGAAAGTGCTGTAAAGTGTGGTGGTGGCCTGTCAAGCTTCTATCCTATTAGTGAGGCAAGGCAGTGTCCTTGCACAAACACATTTCAACACTTGCATGGACTGGATACTGGGCAGAGCTACTGTTCAAAGCCATTGTGGATCAACTCTGGGTAATATCAAGGTTACAGACTTTGATTTTGCCAATGATGTTGCTATTCTATGTGAGTCTTTGGAACCTTAGTGGTGGCTCTAGATGCAGTTAGTAATGAAACAAAGTGAAGCCCTTGGGTCTAGAGGTCTCTTGGACCAAGACCAAGACCAGGAATTTGCTAGGAGAACCTGTTCGGTCGGTATGTGCTTGTGATGAAGACATTAAAGCCACAAAGAGCTTTACGTACCTTGGTAATGTAGTTCATAACTCTGGGCTGTCAGACCAAGAAGTCAGCAGACGGATTGGCCTGGCAGCAGGGGTCATGAACTCTCTCGACAATAATATTGGAGATGCCAGTTCCTGTGCAGAAGGACCAAGCTACAGGTATTCAAGGCCAGTTTTGTTTACTGTTGTGAAACCTGGACATTTTTCTGAACCTTGGAGTCTCGTCTTGATGCCTTTTGTAATAGGTTCGTGCGCCGGATTAGGGTACTGTTGGCGGGACCACGTGTCCAACCAACGGTTGCACGTGAGACTGGCACAGGACCTATTTACCAGCACAATCTGTGATTACCAACTCAGGCTATACGGCCTCCTGGCTCACTTCCCACAGGATGATCCAGTTGTCCCACACAGCCATATATATATATAATATATATAATATATATTATAATTATATATATATATATATATATATATATAAATATATATGTTTCTCTCTCTCTCTTTCTCTCTTTCTATCCTTTCTCTTCTTTCTCTCTTTCTTTTCTCTCTTTCTTTCTCTTTCCCTCCCTTTCCCCCCCCCTCCCCTCCTCCCTCCCCTCCCCATTCTCCTTTTCCTTCTCCCCTCTCTTCCTCTTACATTCTCTCAATGAACCATATCCACTGGAAATGTCAATAAATTAAAATATGTATTCTGTTACAGGCAGGATGAAAGAAATTGGCTGGTTAACACCAGCTTTGCTGCTGCTCCTGTGTTCAGGACCAGCGGTAGTAGTAGCTGCATGGGGACAAAGCAGTGACAGTGTCACCTGAAGGATGTGGAAGTACTGACCTTGTATGCAGGAAAATGACAAATGGTGAGTAGATTGCATTTTATTTGCCAATTTACTCCTTTTTTTACAGGATGAGGGTGCTTTTCATTCCTTAGCAGGAAAAGGCAACTTCAATATATTAGCTATCAGTTTTAGCTGCAAGAAGCAAGAATAACCTTATGTTAGTACTGATATTAACTGCCAAAAATGAATTCTTGACTATATATCCCATCCCCCCTTTCGGAATATCATGCAATAACTTAGCTTGATATAGTCAACTCATGGAAATAATAATGATCATAATAATGCTAATGATATTAGTATTCATGATGATACTAATTATCATAATAGTAATAATAATGATGATAATGATAATAATAATAAAGTAATAGTATAATGATAATGATAATATTAATATTAACAATTATGATGATGATGATGATAGTAGGCATGATAATAATAATAGTACTATTAATGATAATGATATTAATGATTGATGATAATGGTAGAAAAGTATTTGTTTTCCTTTTCTGGACCACAGCTTCTGTGTAAATACAGATATGTGTAAAGCAATACTTGATTTATACAGGGCGACGGTCGTCACCAGTCCCTCAGCTGGAGTGTATTAGAGGGGGAACAGCTCCATGTGATGCTTTTAATCCTCGTGTTGTCCAGTGTTATAACGAGGCTTTGATGGCGTAGATGTACAGTGGGAATGCAAAACTGATATGGATAATGCTTTCAGGTAAAATATGTATTTTTTTTTTTTCTTGTGTTTTTTGGTTTATAGAACTTCTCAATTCTGGCTTCATTTATTTAAGTTTTTGGCTCTTTAACTGTGTTATTTACTGAATTAATATCTTCTAGGTTTGGTAATATTGAAGTTCCTGTGAGGGCTACAACAACAGAGATGATCCTTATGTGTTGAAAGGTTCCTGCGGATTAAGATATTCCCTTGATTACACCAAAGAGGGACTTAATAACCAGAAAAGACGCATAACTATTATCCAAACCAGAATCAGCACAGTGGCAGCAATTATGGCTGGTCTTATCAGAACCAGGGAAGGAAAAACTGTCAAGTGCAAGTTACTTTGCAGACTTGATTGTATATGTAGCCATTGGACTTATGTGTTATGCATTTTACAAGACGTGCATTGGTCCAACCGTCAACAAGGACAAGATGCCTACAGCACAACAAATAATGATTATCCTGCTGGAGGCGGAGGTGGAGGATATGGTTGGTTTGGTGGAAACACCCACCCCACAGCTCCACCTCCTCCTGCTGGTTTTCACCAGGGTACACTGATGATGCCTCATGTCACAGGAACCGGACAGGTCATGGAGGTAATGGTGGAGGCTTTTGGACAGGGGCTGTTACAGGTGGATTACTTGGCTACATGTTTGGTAACCGAGGTGGTCAACAGAATTATGCGAACAGAGGGGGAGGATGGGGTAGTGGGGGAAGTGGCTTTTCTGGTGGAGGTGGCTTCTCGGTGGATTTGGGGTGGTGGTCCATGGCACCCGAACAGCCTCAGGCTTTGGTGGAACAAGCCGTAGGTAGATATTGCCCTTTGTGTTCATGTGACATTTTTGTTTTTCATGTTTATTTCGGATAGATGTAAGTTACATTATCTCTCAGATTAATTAGATCAAAAATATGTTGGATTATTTAATGTGATTATCAACTTTTTGAGTGTTGATTGATGCTGCTGTAATATGTGACTTTTTATACTTGTAATGCATATGTGTGTATAATGAAGAGCACTTGATTAGTAACACCATCTAACATGTTTTTGTTGTTTTGAATAAACAAAAAATGAAAGAAGTTTGTATTTGGATCTCAGGTTGCATGAATGTGATTTATTTACTTCTTTAATAGTTCTACCTAGGAAATATATTTTGACTTTTGTAAGAGAAACTGGAAGAAGGTATATCCATTATATCAAAGTCAGCTAAGTGAAAATGAAAAAAAAATATTGAGATTTCATTACTCCCAACTTACACCTTAAAAAAAAAAAAAAATTGTAAAGCAGATTTCACATACAAGATATCTAATTTTGCATGAGATGTAACCCACTTACACTGAAATGATGTACTATGATGTCCTAACATGTCATGGTAGACTATTTTCTGTATGGGGATGACGTATTCATGTTATTTATAATGAAGTCTGCTCTAAGTTATGCCCACTATAGACGTGTGCTTGTTTGGCCTGATGTATTTACCCCATAAAAATAAGATTGAAGCCTCTTTTTAGCCTTATCAAAAAACAAAATTATAGTCACAATCAAGAGCATAGAAAGTGGATTAATTTTGTTTCCCTTGTTTCTGATTTTGCCTTTGAGTAGCTGACACTGCATGTAACCTGATGCTTTATTTATTATGGCACTGGAGATTATATACTTTGCTGAATGTAGGTATTCATGAATGTTATTCTGGAGAAGTAAAAATATCAGACCAAGATATCAGCTGTTCAGAAGAAAGGAAGAAACATATATACTTTTTTGTTACCAAGATTTTTTTGTGTGATTACTTTGATGTATGTTTAAGTATGCTTTGGACTTTGTTTCAGGCTACTAAAGCTTTACTCTGGTACATGTGATTTGTTCTTTAGGTTCTTTTGTATGTGCAAGGCTTTCTGATTAGTTTCTGATGTCTTTGCTTCACAAATTAGTTCATTATATTTGAAAGTATGTGACACACTATACCAATTCCTTTCCAGTTAACTGTTCAATGATGTTTCAAATATACCACAAGATTTTGGAACTTCTCACCTATTAGTGAACTCCTTTTCATATATTAGATTTTTTTTTTTTTTTTTACCGACACCTAGTTATAGGCTCAACAGGCGAGATGCTGGTAAAAACCCTTTTTGTTTAGCTTATTTAATTCTTTGTTTATTTTTTCAAGGTAAAAGAGAAGTTGGATAACCCAGTATAACTGTACATATATTTTTTTTTAGTAATTATATTGGATATTCCTCTCTATTTTGACTTTTCATCTAAATGGAAAAAATGATCAAACACTTGTATGTATTTTTTTTTTTTTTTGTAGTTTAATATAATATGGGAATTGGAAGTTTAACTTAGCTTTTTAGAGAGAAAGCAAGAAAGGTGCTGTTTTACAAAGGTGTTTTATTCAAGCACGCATTATGGTATGTCTTATTAAGAATGAAACTTATTTATCTGGTTTGTAAAAGGGATTTTGTAAATAAAGTAATAAAAAGATGAATTTGCATATTTTTCCTTGTAAAAAAAAAAAAAAAAAAAAATCCTTGTTTTAAAACTAGAGCTAGCATCCCAGTTTCCTTGCTGTACTGACATATTGAGATGCAAATTTTGAACTTTATATAAATTTACACTACATGACAAAATATTATGGTTTACTTTCCTATGGTCCAAATATAATCAAATCAGCATTAATTGTAGTTAAAAAATGCATCTTCCCTCTCTTGCCCACATTTTCAAATTGTGGATGTACATTTTTTATTGAAAAAGAAAGGTTCTAGGTAATTAGTACACTATGAAAAGCTGGTGAACTAGTAAAATAAAGAACCTGCTTTCTTTACTCAAACTGTGAGACTAGAAAAATATTTCACAGAACAATGATAAGATTCATATTTTGGCTAATTAAGAAATTTCTAAAGCAATTTCTGTTTCTTTATTTTAAATGTATATAATACATACATACATACATACACACACAACACACACAACACACACACACACACACACCACACACACACACACACACACACACACACACACATCACACACACACACACACACACACACACACACGAACACACACACACACACGAACACACACACACACACGAACACACACACACAGAACGAAACACACACCACACACGAACACACACACACACACACAACACACACAACACACACGAACACACACACACACACGAACACACACACACACACGAACACACACACACACGGACGGACACACACACACACACTTGCATACAAGTTATGGGAACATATCTGAAAGAAAAAAAAAAAAAAACTAGTGGATAATGAGTATATATAGACATATGTATATATATGCAATTTCAGCATCAACGTAGTTAAAATGATTAAGAAAATATTAACATTTAGAATGAGTAATGGACAAGGTTTACAAGAAAGATATATACCTATAGGCATAATAGGGTAGATTTTTCAGAAATTTTAGTCAGACATCTGCATAAAGGGATTAAGTGGAAACACATAATGCCCAGAAAATTATATACAGTGCTTCTCAATGAAGAGGTTCTGTATTCATTGTAAATCACTTTGTATAGTTGCTACAAATAATAATGATACAGTCATATAAAAGGAAACACAGCCATAGTATGAATGTTTTTGAGTGTAATGTTTGAAATTGTCAATAGTTCCTTATCAGACAAATAACAAAAAAATATCCCTTTCGGTCGATCGTCTGGTGAGGGACTCTTGACAAGTTTGATAAGTTAATTTCAGAATTACATAATTTGCAATCTTATTCCAGTAACCAACCTCCCTTTTAGTACTCATATCCAGCTAGTTTATAAATAAATTCATATATTGTTTTCCACCTAACATGTTTATTTGTAGTTTGATACATTTTCTTAAAATATATCAATAAATAAAATGTGCAAATAATATACTTCAGCAATAAAAGATACATAAAATAAAACACTTCATTTATATAAAAATCATTCAGTCCAGGGAACCTTATGATAATCAATGTTAAAATATATAAATATATATCCTTTATAGCGAATTTTACAAGATCATCTATAATTTTTAGAAGAACAAGCTGAGAAAATAAGGAAACAAAAGCAGAAAGAAAAAAAGGGAACAGAAATAAAAAAATAAAAAAGGACACATTTACAAAATCAAATTCACATCTCCATTTCTATTTGTACTCTGATTCTTATTACCAAAAGATTAACTTCACAGCCTCAGCTCCTAGTTCACATTCTCTCACATTGCACACATAGGCTCAATGACGAAAGTACAGAAGTTAGGATCCAAAATGACAATAAAATTACAGCATTATCCCAAAATCTGACCAATCGCTGCCACAATCACTGCTATTTCAGTCATCACTCAGTTCCTCTTCATCACTAAAGTAGGAGGACTGCTTTATCTTCGCTCGATGAACCCCTGGCTCGCATTTGGAATATTCTCCAGCTGCAAGTCTACTTTGGAATTCTTCTGCTTCTCTTAGTTCTTGCTGTAAATGGAAGAAGTATCGTGAGTCATTCATATATCTAATGAGCAGAATACTTTCTCAAATAAATGTTTGTCTTCGGATAATTATTCTATTTGCTGCCAACCTTATACAGTTTAACCAATACACACACACACACACACACACACACACACACACACCACACACACACACACACACAACACACACACCACACACACACACACACACACACACACATACAACACACACACACACACACACATATATACACACACACACATACACACACACACACACATATATACACACACACACACGCAAGCACACACACACACATAGAAAACTACTATGGAAATTAGATAGGAGTGAAAGGCAAACTCCTCAAATGGATGAAAGACTTTCTTCATGAAAGACATATGAACACAGTAATTAGAGGGAAGCATTCTACAAGGCAACGAGTAACCAGCAGAGTTCCTCAAGGATCAGTCTTGGTGTAGATTATCTTTACTATTTTTGTCAATGACTTGGCATCGAACAAAAGCCCAGGTAGTTATCTGAATATGTTTGCAGACAACACGAAAATATGAAAACTGATAACTGACAATGCCTCATGCCAATGCCTCCAAAGAAACATCAAGAATTTATTCATATTGAATTGTACTTGGAAAATGGAATTCAACACCAGTAAATGCCACGTAGTTTGATTTAGAGAAAGTAGAAATCACCCACTGTTCCAATACAAATTAGGAGATGCAATATCAAACACAGCTGACAGGGAAAAAGACTTTGGGGTAATCATAAACATAAACCTAAGCCTAAATGATCAAAAAATGAAAAGGTCTATAAAATGATAAGACTGATTGCCAAAATGAGGAGGGCATTTGTGCATGTGGACAAAGGTATTGTAAAGATCATTATAGTAATCTTACAACCTAATCTAGGTACAGTGCAGTGGTATGGAGTCCACACTCAAAAAGCGATATAGACAAACTGGAGAGAGTTCAAAAAGCGGCCAGAAGATCGGCACCTACTCTAAGAGATATGACCTACGAAGATAGAGTATAGAAATTAGGACTTACTACTTTGGAAGAAAGAAAGAAAATGGGGGACATGATTATGCTGTTCAACTACATTACCAGAAGAGTGAAGTTAAACAAAGGAGACTTGATAATCTTGAACACAAGAAGGGCAAGAGGATACAATAAACAGTTGAAAGTAAAAAGAGGCAATAAAGATGTCAAAAATTCAGTTTCTCAAGCAGAACTATTGAATCATGGAACAGTCTTCCAAAAAACTGTGTACCAAAAATGTGCATCAATTTAAAAAGTTGTACAACAAACTAAATACAGTAGACAGGACCATCTGAGCTTAGCTCTTTTCCTGTATTGAAACAACTAGGTAAGTACACACATACACAATCACAAACACAAACAAACAAACAAAGAAACACACACACACACACAACCACACACACCACACACAACACACACACACACACACACACACACACACACACACCACACACACACTCACACACACACTAAAAAAAGTTCAGGTAAAACACCCATGATCAAGGGCTCTCTGTTTAGCTTTTAACATTGTACCAATGTTCACATAAATCTATATCAATACCTGCCTGTTATCACAGCATTACCTAACGGTTATATCACTTATGTTGTATTCCTATATTTCACGTGCTTTATATCTTGTACTAACAATTGACGCTAACTTATAAATTTCTCCCCCGTAGCCCTTCAATATAAACAGGGAATGATCAAAGAAAGATCACTTTCAAGTAATTAAATTTAGAGAGCTAGAATTTAAGGGAACCTCTGATAAGGAAGGAAAATGAAATACTTTCTTATATGACTGATATTTAACAAAAAACTTAAAAGCCTAAATAACAATAATAATAATAACAATAATAATAATAATAATAATAATAATAATAATAATAATAATAATAATAATAAGAAGAAGAAGAAGAAAAAAAAGAAAAGGAAGAAAGAAAAGAAAAGAAAAGGAAAGGAAAGAAAAAAAGAAAGAAAGAAAAAAAAAAAAAAAAAAAAAAAAAAAAAAAAAAAAAATAAATATATATATATATATATATATATATATATATATATTATATATATATATATATATATATATATATATATATATACACACCTGGAAAAAAAAAGTATTTCAGGAACATTTTTATAAAAGAGCTAAAAAATTCTTACTTGATATCTGATTGCTTCACTGAGTGAGTCTTCTTCAAACTTTGGTTCTTCATCCTCATCCTCTTCTGCATCTTCATCCTCATACTTAGTATTCTTGAGCTTGGTCTCGTCCTGGAAATCACCTCTTCGCTTCTTTGGTTTCTTCTTAGGAGGTTCTCTATCTCCAAGCAGATTTTTAGGGCAACAGTAACTCAAATGGCCATAATCTCCACATTCATAACACCTGATTAAAAAACAATTACCAGTTAATGATGAGTTCCCTTAAAAATGGACAGTAAGCATAACTATCATTGGAAAGGAAAATAAAACAAACTTTTGAACTCATTTATGTAAAGCCAATATAATATTACATTTCCTTCCATTGATAATGGACATTTGTGAGTGTGGAGCCATTATGAACAAACCTTGACTTGTCTGGATATTCTCTCCGCCTGATGAATTCAGGAGCTCGACCATTATCTTTTGCAATGCTTGCTTTGAGTGTTCGGCCAAACATTTCTTTTCCATCAGTTCCTTTAACACATGCATGGGCCCCTTCACGAGACAGATATAAAACAAAGGCAACTCCACGGCTCTTTCTGGTTTCACGGTCCCGAAGGATGGTCACTCTTGCATACAGGAAAGGTATTTAGTTTGATTAAATTATAAAATAGTATAAAATTCAAGAAACATTCGACCATTGTTACAGTGAAATATTTTTGTATATATTACAGTATCTATATATGTATATTCACTTAAAACTAAACTATTTCTGCAGTCAATATATAATATATTGCAAAGCTACGAAGAGTAAATAGATAAATTACTTTGTGTGTGTGTGGGGGGGGGGGTGCGTCTATGATGTGTGCATGTGTATCTTCGTGTGCGCATTGCATGTGTGTTCATGTGTGTGCTGTGTTTTGTGCAAATGTGTGCAAATGTGTGTCAAATGGGTGTGTGTGTGTGATGTCTGTGTGTATGTGTCAATGTGTATGTGTGTGTGTGTGTGTGTGGTGTGTGTGTATGTGTGTGTATGTGTGTGTGTGTGTGTGTGTTGTGTGTGTGTGTGTGTGTGTGTGTGTGTGTGTGTGTGTGTGTGTGTGTGTGTGTGTGTGTGTGGATGTGTGTGTGTGGATGTTGTGTGTGGATGTGTGTGTGTGGATGTTTGTGTGTGTGTGATTGTGTGTGGATGTGTGTGGGATGTTTGTGTGTGGATGTTTGTTGTGTGGATGTGTGTGTTTGGATGTGTGGTGAATGTGTGTGTGTGGATGTGTGTGTGTGGATGTGTGGGTATGGATGTGTGCAGAGTGTGTGTTTGGATGTGTTTGTTCGTGGATATGTTTGTGTGTAGATATGCGTGTGGATGTGTGCAGAGGTGTGTGGATGTGTTTATTCGTGGATATGTGTGTGTGTAGATATGCGTGTGCTGGATGTGTGTGTGTTTGTGAGATGTGTATATGTGAGTGTGTATATGTGGATGTGTATATGTGGATGTGTGCAGATGTGTTTGTGTGTGGAATGTGTGTGGATGTGTGTATCTGTGTGTGGATGGAGTGGTGATGTGTGTGTGTGGATGTGTTTGTGTGGATGTGTGTGTGTGTGTGGATGTGTGTGTGTGTGTGGATGTTTGTGTGTGGATGTTGTGTGTGGATGTTTGTGTGTGGATGTTTGTGTGTGGATGTGTGTGTGTGGATGTGTGTGTGTGGATGTGTGTGTGTGGATGTGTGTGTGTGGATGTGTGGGTGTGGATGTGTGTGTGTGTGGATGTGTGGTGTGTGGATGTGTGTGTGGATGTGTGGGATGGATGTGTGCAGAGGTGTGTGGATGTGTTTGTTCGTGGATATGTTGTGTGTTAGGTATGTGTGTGGATGTGTGTGTGTGTGGATGTGTATATGTGGATGTGTGCAGATGTGTTTGTGTGTGGATATGTGTGTGTGGATGTGTG